>LNAR01002097.1:0-96558 GCA_001630585.1 Pseudogymnoascus sp. BL549 | reverse complement strand
GGGGTCGCGATTGGGGGTTTGGATTGGAGGTAATGGGGGACAATGGGCAAATTGGTATACGATATGGGATTTGGGAGGCGTACATACGGATTGGACTTGGACTGTACGATGGCGTCGGGGTCTGCTATGGATAGGGCGGCAGGGACGACTGAGCTCCGGCTGGATTTGGGTGGGTGTACTGTACGGTACAGTACCAGACCGGCCAGCTGTCGTCCGGCCGGGTTTACCAGTCATCAATCATCACCTGGTTTCTTCTCAGGATCAGCTGGATCTCTTAGTATACCATACAATGAAAATTTTAGAAACAGTTGGAAAGAAAAGAATTATCTGATAGCCTTTTTCCCTATATATCCACCGGAGAAACTCAACACTGCGTACACACCCTTTAGCCTAAAACCCACAGCTATTGGTGCGGCCGACAGGCTTCCGGAGGACGGGGAGGACTATCAACCAAGCAAACTACTGCTGCACGTGTATGACATAGCGAGCTTAGATGGGAGAGAAAGCTGACCAGCTTGGAGATGACTAAGAGCGTGTGGTATGTGGCAAAAAAATATTGGGAAGATTGGCGAATGGGAGTGTCGATAAGGGTGCTGTTTGGAAGGGCGATTTGAGAGATTTAAAAGAGGTATTGTACGGAGTAATATGGGATTTCTGATTTAGGGGCGGTATAGGATTGTAGAGGTATATGTCTTACTAAACTCGATAGGGTGCTTTCCTCAGCGATTACGGTCTTGTTTGTAACAAAATTGTAACGAATTGTAACAGATACTGTGCCACCAAAAGGAACCCCGCGCTAGCTGTCTCCGAGGACGCCGCCCCTCATCATACATATATACAAGTCCCTTACTCATAACACTGACCTTCCCCCCCCCACTCCCACGTCACCATAAAACATCAACCGCAATCTTCCATCTTGTTGATAATACCAACCCAACCCAATTCCATCACATAATAATCTGTGAATCCTTCAATTTTTAAAAGCTTAAAGCTTCACGTCACATCACACACACATCGCCATCATGTCCAACTCATTGGAGCAGCTCAAGGCCACTGGCACCGTAAGTACTACCTCCGGTTCTGGTGGGGTAGAGAGGTCGCAATCGTCAACAATTTTACCTCCCCGCCACCAGCGCTGTACCTTCATCACGACCTTGAAAACGCTTGCTAACGTCGAATTCCTGTCATAGACCGTTGTCTCTGACTCTGGTAAGCTTCTCTCCCAACTTTCCTGCTCCAAAACACTCCGCTAACAGCTTATTCAGGTGACTTTGTCTGTGAGTATACCCCGCCATCCCAACAAACCCCCACCCGCCGGCAGCGACATCGCAATTCCGACGCCAACACGTCCATTCCAACCCCACGGCGCTCAATACTGACATCCAGACAGCCATCGGCAAGTACAAGCCGCAAGATGCCACCACCAACCCCTCCCTGATCCTCGCTGCGTCCAAGAAGCCCGAGTACGCCAAGCTTATGGACGTTGCCATCGCTTACGGCAAGGAGCACGGCGGATCCGACATCAACAACCAGGTCGATGCTGCCCTGGACCGCCTCCTGGTCGAGTTCGGCAAGGAGATCCTCAAGATCGTCCCAGGACGCGTTTCCACCGAGGTTGACGCTCACTACTCCTTCTCCACCAAGGGATCCGTTGACAAGGCCCTCCACATCATCGAGGTGAGTTTCGAGTCCTCCGGCTGCAAAGCCACGAATCGAGTATAGAGTATGCTAATCCCCGCCCAGCTCTACAAGTCCATTGGCATCTCCAAGGACCGCATTCTGATCAAGATCGCCTCTACCTGGGAGGGTATCCAGGCCGCCAAGATCCTGCAGAGCGAGCACGGCATCAACTGCAACCTCACCCTCATGTTCTCCCTTCCCCAAGCCATCGCCGCCGCTGAGGCCGGCGCCTTCCTCATCTCCCCCTTCGTCGGCCGCATCCTGGATTGGTTCAAGGCTGCCAACAAGAAGGAGTACTCCAAGGAGGAGGACCCAGGAGTGGCCAGCGTCAAGGCCATCTTCGACTACTACAAGAAGTACGGCTACAAGACCATCGTCATGGGTGCCTCTTTCCGTAGCATCGGCGAGATCACCGAGTTGGCTGGATGCGATTACCTTACCATCGCCGTGAGTTCCACCCCCTCCTAAACTTGAAGTGCGAAAGTACACACAACTAACACAACCCTCCAGCCCAACCTGCTCGAGCAGCTCCAAAACTCCACCGACGCCGTGCCAAGGAAGCTCGAGGCCGAGAACGCAAAGAACTTGCAGATCGAGAAGAAGAGCTACCTCGGCGACGAGTCGGCGTTCCGCTTCGACTTCAACGAGGACCAGATGGCCGTCGAGAAGCTGCGCGAGGGTATCAGCAAGTTCGCTGCTGACGCTGAGACCCTGAAGGAGATCCTCAAGGCCAAGCTCCAGTAGATTGGTCGAGGATGAGGGTATGAGATAGAGGTGTTATGAGAGCGTGTAGTCGCTACTAGGGGAACTGAGGAGAGAGGAGGTTTCAAAAATTGGATGGCGCGGTGGTGATGCTGCTGCGACCGAGGTGGAATGGAAAGTATAGATAGGCAAATCAAATTGTGTAGTTATTTGCTACTCCCTCAGTCTTGGTATTCGCGTCTAATGTGGTATAATCGTCCCTCACCCCCCTCCCTATCCAGAATACAGGCTATATAAAACTACATATCTACATCCAATATATCCTACACATAATCTCCCCAACTCAAGGCCACAAACAACTCGGATACTCCGGATACTCCCCCTCCTTCCCATAAACCGAACTAAATTTATCACTCAACGCCTGCCCATTCTTAAGATGCTTCTCTCCTCCCTCCCCACCAACCACATGCCGTCCCAACGCCACATTCCACGCAAAACTCGAGTGTCCCACGCCCCCAAACACCGACGCCTTGCCCATAACCAGAAAATCCACCATCCCCTGCTGATCCCAGCTCAGCGCCTCCAACCTCCCCTTCTCCTCCGGTCCCAGGACGTCGGATTTCGTAGTAACCGTCATGTTCCGCTCCTGTGCCTCTACACGCAATTTCGCGACCTCGTCGAGATCCCCGGAGGCTACATAGATGAGTGGTAGACTCGCGTTCGCAGCGCCGTCGAGGTAGAGACCAGCCTGCGTCTCGTAGCGGCTGTACACCCAATCCGGCCCCGGCCACCCCAACCTCGCGTCCCTCTCCGTGCGGAGATGCGCACCGTAGAAGAAATCGGGGAGAATCGCATCGGTCAGCTTTCCCTTGTACTCGAACCTCGCCGCGAGTCCGCGAAGCGTGCTAGTAGCCAGCTCGCGCACGTCGTCTCGGAACTTGAGGATGGAGCCGAAGGATGTGGCAAAAGCGGGGCCATCGCTGTGGATTGGGTAGGCGAGGTAGGTGCGCGAGAGGTGGATGATTGTTAGGGCTGGTGGTGCGCGGGGGGGGATGTGTTGGTGGAGCCAGGTTGTGAAGTTTGCGCGCCAGGTTTCGGGGGAGGGTAGACCGCTCCGTGGGAGGTCTTTGGACTGCAGGTACTCTGGCCGTAACGGGATGGGATTGTGTGTCTTTTTCCCCTCCGTAGCAGCTTCGAGGGAGTCGTGGATGATGAGCCCTGGGCAGGACAGGGCGAGGGATTCGCGGAAGTGAGAGGCGGAGAACATGTAGTCTATGTCGGTGGTCACGCCGGTGCGGATTGCGGCTGTGTCGGAGGCGTTGCGGAGGACGATGAGGGGACTGGTGAGGGAGGCGCCGGCGGAGATGGCGAAGCGGACGCAGTGGAGGATGCTGTTGCGGATGTTGCCGATGCCGCCGACGGAGGCGTCGCAGGTGAAGATTAGGTCGGGCGTCCAGGTTGTGTTGGCGCAGAGGGTGCGGATGGCTTCGGAGTCGGTGGGGGGGCGGTCGAAGATGTCGCGGGGGGTGAGGGCGGTGCTGGTGCTGGTGCTGGTTGTGGAGGGGGATGCGGAGTCAGGGGCGCGATGAACGGAGTGCGAGGGGTTGAGCCCGACGAAGAGCCATATTCCGGCGAGTAGCCAGAGGGCGAGGATGAGGGGTGTGCGCCCGGTTCCGAAGAGCTTGATCATGGCTGCAGCATTTGGGAGATCAAGGTTGGAGGGGATGGAGAGGAGGAGGCAATGGAAAGGAAGAAGTTTGAGGAGATAATGAGATAACGATATGCGTGCGTACTTACAGTTCGTAACCCCCCTGTCCCAGCCCCATGGTGCCGGCCCCGCGCGCCCTGTGGGCTAGCGGGACGCGGTAGTTGGGGGATCTGCGGTTTGGAAAGGGCTGAAACGAGCGAGTGGGCTATCGCGTCAATGGGGGGATGTGGGAGTTTGAGATGGATGGTGGAGAGGATTATTGCTGTTCCATGTATGTGTGTAGCGTCAGGCGCGTTACTTCGAGGAGTGAGTTCGATTAAATTGGTGGATTGCAGGTGTGATTTAGATGACAGCGGGGTTGTGCCGCTAGGGAGACCCCTACATGCGGGTTGTACAGGGCAGCGCGCGATATCATTTTCGACTTTAACTACACGTACGTTATATTTTTAAATACTAAGCCATTCAAACTTCAAAGCTACCCACTGATATTGATTATTCTCCATTACATAGTATAAAAATTCTCAACTCGAACTTGATAAAATAGCCCATAAACTCCAACCGATATCTCCCATCCCTCTACCTCCTCAACCCCTCCAAATGCCACCCAAACACCTTCCTAAACACCTCCTTCCCATCCCCCTCCACCACATCTCCATGACACAGCACAATCCTCTCAAAATCCCACCCCGCAATCCTCCCCGCGCTCTCCCCAAACCCCTTCCGATTCGCCGCACTCGCCCCATACCAAAGATACCTCTTCTGCCCCAGCGCCCTCCCCCGCGTCGACGTCAGCGTCCCAAACAGCCTCGTCAGGATCCCCTTATCCGCCGGCTCCCCGGTCTTCGAGTACTGCTCCGTCGCGGGCAAGTTGAACAAGTAGTCCGCTACGATCAGCGTCTTGTCGGGCTTATAGCAGAACACAAGCTCCTTATTCATATGCTCCGGTACATACTCGTACTCGAAATCCCGATCAAACTCCTCCGATATCCTGGTCTGTCCCTTCTGTTTCTCTGTAAACACAGTCGCAAACGGGATCTGCTCCCCATAACTCGGACTCTTGGGATCCCGCGCCGCTGCGGCGCGTTTCTCGGGTAGCCCTTCGACGCCGATGACTCGTGCGGATGGGTAGGCGCGCGCCCAGTCGCTGACGAACAGGTGGTGCTCGATGTCCGGAGCGATGATGTATTGTACTTTATCGCCTTTTTCGGCGAGTTTGGCGCGCACTTCGGGGGTGAGCGCCGGGGGGGAGAAGACCGAGAGGGAGCCGGATGTGAGGCGGACTGGGAGGGGAGGTCAGTTGGTGCGAGGTGAGGGAGAGGGAGGGGGAAGGGGAAGGCCCTACCAATTGTTCCGCGTCCGCCGATGCGAAAGAGACCGAAGCGGGAGAAGGGGACGGAGAGGGTCGTGATGTTGGGGGTGATGTCGCGGATTACCATCACCGCTGAGGGGTTGTTGGGGACGAGTTTGGACGTCATGTCGACGGCTATGATCGTTGAGCTCAGTGATGTATAGGCGTTGATGCGTATAAAACCGATGTTTCGTCTCTGTCGCTATTCGAAATCGTCCTTATTACCCAATTGTTTTGTTCTAAATCTCGGGGGACACAGATCCCATTATATACACCTCGCGCATTCTCAGACCCTGACAATTTTATGGCCTGTTAATTGCGATAGAAGGCCAATGACGCAACCGATAAGGTCTGGGACGTACCCCTAGCGCTAAACTTGCCACGAGAGGTGTGGATTCCCTCACCACCTACCCACCTACCCGCACAGTGCATGATTGGATCGCCATCGTGATATTTTCGTATTATAGCACCTCCATATCAAAGAAATGCAAATACTACCCGCCCCGTCGTGATGCTGACATACCGAATATCCCGGAACTGCGGTCTAGGTTTTTTTGGTACCGGGGGTATGTAAGGCGCAGGCACGGAAGCATAATCTCAAATTCATTCGAGCCGAGGTTCCAGGGGTTATTTGTAAGGATGGTGCTTCTAGACCGTTTCCCCAGACTTCGATACGCCACGATTACGGTTGTGAGAGAAACTCAAATCATTATCCCAGGCGTGGGCGCAGCAGTCGTTTGCCGTCGGCTATACGATGTTTCATTCATGCTGTTTCCCCTCTTGTGGTTCAGATAGATGATGGGGATCGGCATATAGGTAATTCATGGGCTGTTCAAATCAAGGGAAAGCACTGGTTGGCAGTGGCTTTGTCAGTATCACAGGTCACCAGTAGTATTTGTCAATATAACAACCCTTTCATTTTCATTCATGGATCTACGACCTAACCCCAACATGAAGAATGCCCCAGCATAAAAAACAAAGAACACAAATTCCCTGCATCCGGCAAACATATCCCATTACCCTGGAATGGCGTAAGAGTAACTCGTGTTCTGAATCAAAAGGAAACAAAGCCGCTGGAATGTGAAGCCCCTAATGCTATCAACAACGCCATCAATAACGCCAGAGAACCCAGGTTCACGACCCAAGGTTTGCGCGACGGCGCTACGCGTGATTTCGTTGGCCGAGAGCCAGATGTGGCGCTGGCTGAAGATGAAGTAGCTTTGGTAGACAAGGTAGACCGCGAGAAGCTGCAGGATGGCCGTGATGAGGTTTGGCCAGAGTTGTGGGAGCTTGGTGCCCGGCTCGGTGTTGGCCTCGGTGTCAACATTGGTGAGAAACTCATCTTGGGCTTCGATATCTACCTCAGTACGCTCCTTGATCTGGGATTCGATGTCGATGTCTGTGAGTTTGGCCGTGACAGGCCTAGAGGAACTGGATTTGGTGCGGATGATGCTGCTGATTTTGGTCACGGAGACAAGGCGGCCAGCGATGTCGATGTTCGTGAGTTTGACGACGGCAGGTTTGGTGAGTTTGGTGAGTTTGGTGAGTTTTCCGATGGCAGGCTTGATGAATTTGATTACGACAGGCTTGATGAATTTGGTGATGATTCCGGTGAAGGCACTGATGTCGGCTGCGACGGCCGAGTAGTAGTCGGCCACAATGTTCACTGGGTTGAACTGGTTGGTGAACGCGGCAACTTTTGGGTAGTTGTGCGCGAAGATGGTCCACAGATCGACGTAGACAAACAAGAAAACCCAGATAGGGCTACGAGCCTGGTGAACAGTGTGTTCGATAATCTTGTCGACAATGACCTCTTTGTCGACATACACAATCTGTTCGACATATTTGACCTTCTCCTTTGGCCGGCGAGCGCCGCTGAAAGAGACATAGGACGTGTCGTAGTCACCTTTGTAATAGGTGACTGGCCCAGAATCGGCATCGGAAACATCTCCGAACTCGCTGGTGGTGTCGCTGCTGGACACGGATAGCTCAACGGCCGTGACGGAAGAATCGTCAAAGTCACCGGCGGCCTCTTCATGGCCGGCTTCAGTGGTGGAAGCACCCTTAGGTGCAGTGGGTGTCTTCTCGCCAGATTCGCCAGATTCGGTGGAAGAATCTCCCGGCTTCTCCACCGTAATAATTTTGTTGTTAATCTTCAAGGGCGTCATAGGCTTCTCCTTGAGCATCCGACGATGATCTTCCATAAACCTCTCGGAGCTTCCATCATCCTCCTTCCAGGCAGCCAACTGCTCTGCCAATGTGGGGATCCGGTATCTGTCACTCTCGCGCGGAGCACGCGGAAATCCATGGCTGCGTTGAGCCTTGTGTTGAGAAGCGACACGTGCAACATGCAGCGCA
Organism: Pseudogymnoascus sp. BL549; assembly: GCA_001630585.1. NCBI lineage: Eukaryota > Fungi > Ascomycota > Leotiomycetes > Thelebolales > Thelebolaceae > Pseudogymnoascus > Pseudogymnoascus sp. BL549. Next base: position 88,762 of record LNAR01002097.1, on the reverse strand, counting down.
TCTTCGGAGCTCTCGCGCTCCTTCTTAAGCTCTCCCAGGAGCCTGGCAGTCGTGGCAGTCTCGCTCCTCAGCGCCTGCTCCAGCTCCGAGATTTTATTTCTGTGCCGCATGTTGACTGCTTTAATTGAGGCGGCTTCGTGGTTAGCCTTGGTGAGCATATCACCAATGTATCCGTTTTCGCGCTCGGCAGTCGCATTGCGTTTCTTCAACTTTTCGGCTTCAGAGATGTGGTGGGCTCGTTCAGCTGAGGTGGCCGACTTCAACTCCTCGAGGTCAAGGGTGAGCTTCGTGGCGTTTTGTGTGAGCTGGGAGATCTCGGCTTCTTTCTGTTGTGCAAGGGCCTTCAGTTCGGCAATCGTACCTGCGAGTTGGGAGACTTTGGCACTCGCAACATCGCATTGCTCTTTCATATCGTAATAGTCTTGCTCGTAGGCCTCGGCGTTCATCTCCGCAAGAGTCGCCTTTTCAGTCACTGCGTCAAGTTTATCCTGTAAACCCTTCATGGCCTTGTCGTGTGCACTCACGGGCTTATTGTCCTGAGGTGGTATACGATCCTTCTCTTCTTTTTCCCGGGCTTCCTTCTCCTGCTTCTCCCGGGCCTCAAGGTCCAAAATCTGCTGCTCTGCTTGCTGGGCTTTAATTTGTAAACCCTGCTTCTCAGCCTCAGCCTTCGTCAACGCTGTCGCGAGGCTCTTGGCCTCGGCCACTTTGCCCGCAATTTGCTTCTCTGCTTCCTGGGATTTATTTTCCAAGCCTTGCTTGTCGGCTTCAGCCTTCGTCAAAGCTGTTGCGAGGTTCTTGGCCTCGGCCTCTTTGGCCGCAATGTTGCTCTCCATGGCTGCGATCTGTTGGCGATGATTGTTGTGGGCAGCAACAGCTTCGTCGATGTGAAACTGGGCTTCCTGGAGCTTTTGTACTGTGAAATCTCGCTCCCGGGTGCGGATGTCCAGCTCTCCGTTGACAAAGGCAATATGATTCGTGAGCTCGGTGACTTGGTAGCGAATTGCATGACTCTCTTTGTCGAGGCTTCTCGTTGCATTGTCGAACTGGGAGACTTGCTGCCTGAGTTCGCCATTCTCTTTGTTCATGGTGTTGCAGGATTGCTGTGATGCGGCAAGCGCACTGCGGCAGATCTGTAATTCCTTCTCCACGGCCATGTCCTTCTTTACCGCCATGTGAGCTCCGGCAGCTGAGTCCAGCAGAACCCTGTTAAATGATTCTATTTGCTCAGAAAGACGTTTTTCTAGATCCGAAACCCTGAGGTCCGAGGCTTTGCGGTCTTCCTGCAATCTTCTGACATCAGCCTCCAGAGCAGTGTTGCGGATGGCAGCCGCGATAAGCTCTTTCGTTTTGGTGTTGAGCTCTTGCATTGCCATGCCCACCAGCTCCTTGTCCCCGGGGTCTGAGAACGAATGAGCCTTTATCATACCAATATGGTCCGGTTTCACACTCTTGTTGTTGACCAGCTCTACGTTGGCAGTGTCGGAGAGCACCGGAACCGAAGTTGTCGCGCCCATGAACGTGAGAGTCTGTTTACCAGTCGAGGGAATTGGAGCTCCACTCCAAGCTGGGTTAGATGGGAAGGATATGGCCGGAATGTTTGCCGGGTTGCTGACAGTAAATGGCATCATTGCAGCAGCGGCCTTCTCAGCTGGCGTAACCTTGACACGAGACTTTGGCTTCAAGATTGGGCGCATTCCAACCGGAGGGATCTTCTCACGGAACAGCGAGCTGTCAGATCCTTCAGACTCATAGTCATCGTCAGGGTTACGGTATTCATCTGGGATAGACCCAAAGCCATAACTGCGGACAGATCCCACATCAGAACGATCCGACCAAGTTGGGTCATCCCAGCCGGGCTCTTCCTCATCCAGAGTTGCGAAGGCCTGTTCAAACTCCAGGTCAAGCACATCCACTTCCTCCTGGTTCTCTCTGGCCAGGTTAAATGCTTCCTGTTCCTCTAGGCCCTGCTTGTAGGCCTCATTAGCCTCTTCGAGCATGGCGAGGATTTCAGGATCAATGTTCGCGTTCTCATCTTCGTCGTTGTCAGATTGTGCCGGTCTATAGTTGGTTAGTTAGATTCCCAAGATCAGAAGGGGAGAATTACACAGAATCTTGCTGGTTCTTCCCAGTGGGTGCACTTTGCCCCATGGTGATTGCAGGTGGGAATGAGCGTGATGGTGATTGGATTTCGATGGTGCTGATATCGACCATGATGGCGATGGTTGAAAGTGTGGAAGTTGAAAGGTTGAAGGTTGAAAGTATAAGATTCGGAAATGTAAATTGTGAAAGTGTGAAGCTTCAAGATTGAAGTTTGAAAGTGGGAAGATTAGAAGTGTGAAGATTGAAAGTGCAAGGGTTGAAAGTGTTAAGTTTGAAAATATGAAGATTGAAAGTTTGAAGTTTGAAAGTTTGAAGTTTGAAAGTTTCAAGTTTGAAAGTTGAAGTTTGAAAGTTCGAAGTTTGAAAGTGTAAAGGTTGAAATTGTGAAGGTTGAAAGTGTGTGAGTTACTGTTATCAGGTCAAAAATTCGAGGGGCTTATCACAGTTTCCAAATTCACTTCGGACTCCTATTGTCACTGACAGTAGCGAGAGTGAAAACTGGGCCTCAATAGACACCACAATAGTAAAACGAAGAGACTAGCTTATCTTCCCTTGCCAAATATCGAGCACAATAGTATTGTTCTCAGTCACTGACCCTGAATCAACCAATCACTGAGAGGCATTCCATACAGCTTATAGAAACAACTGAAAGTAAGTTTTGATACACCTTTTACCCAATATATAAACATGAAAAAACCACCTGCGCCATATCCAATCTGAGACCCCCATATTCGCCGTGATAGATAGTGCTCCACATCAACAGATCACCCCATCAAACGAGACCCTCTCATCTTTTTCGGATTCCAATAGCGGCTGCGCCATGGGATCCTCACGGGGATATTTCCCGCCCTGTGCCTTCTCAAACTCTGCTTCATGACCGTACATCGCCCCCGCGATGAATGATGCTGCAACTGCCCCCAAGAAGCACAAGGTCGCAGTGGGATCTACGGCAGGAGTTTGTCGGAGGCCGACGGTGAGATCTGCACCGAGGCAGACGAGCCAAAATATAATCCCGCCGGCCAGGAGGGTTTGTGAAAACGAGAGAGACAACATTCTGTAGGAGTCAACGCCCCGCGCTTGTATATCTTGTAGGCTAGGGAACTTACGCCGAGACCACAAGCAGTAGATAGGGACTAGTGGGATGTGGGGATTTTATCTTATATTGAGGATATGTCGGCCGACTTGGCGCAAGGCAACTTTGACTCTTTTGCTCGACGTGAACTTGTCTCGCGAGGCTTTCAACACCGGTATGGGAAAACTTAAGAGAAGAATAAAAATACGACGGAGACAAAAGATTAAGAGTCACAAACCATGGATACACTACCACTGCCTTACATTCCTCTAGTCCAGCTAGCTGAGGTCGCCGGTGCAAACCAGGAACCCCTTACCGTACGATGCAAGGTAAACTTCGGCGTGTCTGAGCGTGTTGTCTTCCCCAGCGGACTGGTAACTTCACCTCGACCACATTTGACATTACTAAATTTTCTAGCCTCGACGCCGAGAAAGGGGAAGCTAAAATAGAGACATTTAGCCCTTCTACTCCATACTTCAGTTCTCTGGTAGCTCTTTCTCCAGTATATCTAGCTTCCCCGCCAAGTTCGGACAACACGGACCAATACACTGGAGAAATATTCAACCGACCCGCGTTAAAATTAGCACGAATTGTTCCTTGCCGCGGTCTCCGATGTTCCGGCGCCTTGGCAGTCCTCGTTGCTATGGATACACAATGGTGACGAGTACTTACTCCTATTCTGGCATACCTCGGGCCAGAGTGCCATCAAGGTACTTTCGGTCTCAAGCCGGGTGGATCCTCGAGGGTCTATGAATGGCGAGATCCAGGGGATTTCCAGGGTTTGTGTTTTCGATAATCCTTTCACATGCCACTTATTATGCACTGAGGGAAACAACGGGGTTGGTTGTTGGGGTTTGGGGGTTGGGATATGCAGGAGCTGTTACTGTGTTTACTTTGTTGGCAACGGAGAGGCCAATGGACGCTGTACACGCGTGCTGGCGGCAGGAGCCTCACCGACAGCCCAACCACCGTATTACATGGCATGGCATGGGAATGAGGCTGGGAACAGGAAATAGAAGGCAACGTTATGACTCTCAATTGAGACTTTTCCGATATTTTTCAGAGCACATGCGTGGAACGGGGTACAGTTGAAGCAGTGTTACCAGGCTTGTGCTGCGGCTTCTTACTCGTATTGTTTACTCTGCATACTTTCCCGCCTCCATCCAAGGAACTCCCGAGCATCCAAGACTCCCCGAACAACCAATGTTAAACGCCCATTATGTGACAATCCCGTAAATCCACTCCAAGTTCAATTATTATTGGGTCACGGCGCACGTTCAGCTCAAGGCAAATCTCGTAGATCCCACTTGGGAAAAGTGGTGGCTGTCTGAGACCTCGCCTACGCTAGCTTTGTTGACACCCAAACAAACAACCCCCATACAATTTATTGACCCCGACCTCCACAATCTGCCACGAATCTTTCCTCTTCCTCTTCCATCAACTCATACATTCCTCAACAATTCTTACACAAGCTTCCTGCACTACCACCTCATCCTCTCTCCACTTCAAAGAAGAACTCTGAGTTAAGAAGCGTTTATTAAGACGCTTTCTTCCCTCCCTTCTTCCCAAGTGAAGCAAGAGGCCCCTTCTTGTATACCTTTCGTTACTCGGAAGGCATTCGAGAAGTGATCTCTCGCGCCATAGAGCCGGCAATCTGGACTTTGACGCCCGTGTTCCGATCCCCTTCAGCATCTTCCCGTCGACGTACAGAAACGTCGCCGCCCCTAACAAGGTAGAAGAGACTCACGTCGAGGGTGAGATCAAGCTTCCAGCTCTTAAGCAGAGCTCCGCCGGACGGGACGGTCACCAATCTTCATTCTCCGCCAGCCTTCCTCCTCAGGAGCAAGAGCAACGCACAGAGGAAAAGGTCCACATCAACGTCAAGGAAGACCGCCACCACCGTCCGAGCCTTTTCCGCAGGTTAGTTCAGACCCCCTATTGTGGAACCAATTCCCTTAAAGACCCTTGCTGACCCCAATCTTTTCAGACCCGTTCAGGAGCACTCTACCACCCACATCGACGTCGAGCTTCCTCATCGTCACCAACACGAACAGTCGCAGCAGTTCCAGCAGCCACTGAACCAGTACCACTCCGATAACAACTTGAACTCGACAATTGATATTGCCGAGCGTCAATACCGTACCCGCTACCAACCTAACTTCCAAGAGCGTGTTACTATCGAATCCGCCGTTCAACCTTCCAAGGTTATCATCAACGACAACATGGGTTACTACGACGAGGCTGGTACGTGTCAATCCCTCGCATACAAATTTCTCTAAATTAACTTTCCATCAAGGTCACTACCACTCCTTCCGCAACGGTCTCCACCGTGCCGCCGACCGCATTGTGCACGGCAGTCACCACCACCACCACCCCGAGGTTGATGTAGAGATCACCTCTACCACCAGCGGCGGCAGCAGCCAAGCTCCCCGTTCCCAGTCGGTCCAGGGTGGCGGCGTCCCCAACACCATCACCATCCCCACCAACCACGTCCGCATTGGTGACATCGTCATCCTCCAGGGACGTGCCAGCCAGGTTATCAAGATCACCACCTCCCCTGCCACCGGCCAGCACCGCTTCCTCGGTGTTGACCTCTTCACCAAGCAGCTGCACGAGGACTCTTCCTTCATCTCCAGCCCATCCCCATCTGTTGTTGTTCAGACCGTTCTCGGCCCTGTCCTCAAGCAGTACAGAGTCCTTGACCTGAACGACGGCACCGTCGTCGCCATGACCGAGACCGTGAGTAATCCCACTTGTATGTATAGTTGAACCATACTAACAATCTTTCCAGGGTGATGTCAAGCAGTCTCTCCCAGTTATTGACCAGTCCAACCTGTGGGCTCGTCTTAACGACGCCTTCGAGACCGGCCGTGGCTCCGTCCGCGTCCTCGTCCTCAACGACCACGGTCGTGAGCTCGCCGTTGACATGAAGGTCATTCACGGCTCCAGATTGTAAGCAATAAGTCTTGATAGAAGAGATAAGAGTGAAAGCCCAGATGTAATGATGGCGATGAAATTGTGGAAATTTGGCAGCAGCATTTGGGGATTTTGATATTTTCGCGGCCTCTTGGTTCAGATATTGCATTGGTACAACAGTTGACACGGAATCTAAGATGATGGCTTTGCTTGCTTTCTTCTTGTTTTCGTAGTACAGCTGTGGGTATATTATATCGAGCTGGAGTTGGACAGTATGTAGCATAGAGAGCAATAAATGAGTTTTTGAGGATTCATATCAATGTGTTGGTTTTCTAAGATTCGTGACTTGAATAATTATGTCGCAAATAAATAAATGCACCAACAATAATAAGTAAATAAATAATGCCCCGACAATAAGTACGTAAATGATACATAATTAGATAGCATATAGACTTTACCATTATTTATTTAGAAGTTATCACCAATTATTAACAATTATATTGCTTAATTACTTGTCATATTTCCATTATTTAAATGTTATCTCAATCGTCTTTCCTACTCCTTTCACCCTCTTCCCTACTCGCCCCTCTCCTCCTATCGCTTTCATTACTCCCTTCTCTCCCAAACTCTTCCCCAGGGCTATCTATCCTCCCTTCCTCACTCCCCTCCTCAACGTCGCTCTCAGGCCTCCCATTTTCCCCCTCCACCATCACCACATCCTCCTCCTCCTCCAACAACGCCTCAATATCCCCCAACGGACTAACCCTCGGCTCCAACACCTCCAAATCCTCCAGTACCTCCCTCTTCGGCATCTTCCACAGACTCGTCGCACATATCCTCTCCTTCGTCAACAGCTCATCCACAAACTGATCCACAAACGTCAAGCTGGTCCCCTGCCTCCCCCTCCTCCTCAGCTTCCTCCCATCCTCCAAAAACGGCTCAAGCGTCTCATAAACCTCCTTCGCCGGTCTCGTCAACCTCACATAAAAGCACGCCAGCGCCCTCAAATACTTGAATTTCTCCCCCCCATACCCCAAATACTCCTTCAGAATATCATCACTCGGCCCCAACTGCAGGAGTTTGAACGCAAGACACAGGAACGGCGACGGCCGCTGTGAATCCCCATATGTCCCGGCGACGAACTGAACGTGTTCGACTACCCGACTCACGATGTCGGCTTCGTTCAGCGCGAAACACTGGTCTTTCCAGAAGTAGCAGTCGATGATGCGCTCGCGGACGGGCTTCTCGAAGATGGTGGCAGGGTTGAGGCCGTTGGGGGCGAGGGGGGCAGAGGAGCCGCGCTCGTCGAGGAAGCGCTTTTCGTCGGCGCGGTGGTGGCCGGACATGGTTGTGGTGTGTGGAGTAGTGGTGGAGGAGTTTGGGTCGTGGCGAGGGTGGTGATGCGGTAGTTCGGGGATCTGTTGGTGGTGGAGGGCGTGTTGGGTTTGGCGAGGGTATAATTCGAGTCGGATTAGATCGAGGTATTGCTGTAGGGCATCGTAATGGCGCTATGAAGTCGTGTACTGCGATAGCTGTTGGATTGAGGCGGTTTGGTTGGTGAGTGCTTCCTTGAGGCTGTCGCAAAAGTTGTGGATGGCGGCAAGGCTGATATCGATTGTCGCCCCACCAACGCCATTTATTTACGCCGCCCAGCCTTGCGTACGACTTCACCCTGGCCAGACCACGAGATCGACCTCGCAAACAGACGTGACTGCACTCCAAATACAATTATGCACCGCCCATAAACCACACACTTATCGCTTGAATACAATACATCGCATCCTAATTCTGAGCAGCACCCACCGCCCACAATGCTCCTAACTCAATCCCAAGTCTCTATCGTCTTCTCCGCCATCACCAGTACGTCCTCACCCATCCACACTGAACCCCTATGATTCTAACACCACCCAGTCTTCTTCTTCACCCTCGCCCTCTTCCTTTCCGGCTACGTTCTCCAACAAAAAACCCTCACCAACCTCCGCGCCGCCATCCGCCCCTCCACCCTCACCGCGCCCTCAGATCTACACTTCTACACCCCCGGGTCACACGATGCGCCGTCACCGCTTCCCAATCTCTCTCCTCGCGACACAAGCACCATCGAAATAAGCCCAACTCCACAAACCAACTACCTCGCCTTCTTATCCTCCCTCCTCCCTTCCTCTGGCGGCCCAACACCGCCCAGACGCAGCGGCGGAGTGGTTAGCACAGCGAATAAAATGATCCACCGCTGGATCGCGCGGGTGCGCGGCGAGGAGACAGAGGAGGAAGAGGAAGACGACCTGAGTATACCGATGGAGCAGCTATCGCGGGTTGCGAGGCGGAGGAGGATCAAGGCGCAGATACGGACGGAGGGGGATGGGGAGGATGTGGATTTCACCAAGATCTATAGGCCGAGGAAGAGCTTGTGGTGAGGCCGATAAAGGTTTGGGCATGGGTCTGGGTTTCAATTTTTGGAGTTTGGCATGACGGATAGCGGGACTGGCATGGGGTGGGATTGGATGGCATGGAATGGGTGGGTAGGATATTTGATATATATAGGAGCGATACGTAGGAACACTTATGAGACCAAAATAACAAATACGCCTTGTCTTATCGAGGTTATGAAGAAACTATAAATGGCCACCCATCTTTTCGTGAGAAGAGGAGGCTGAACTTATGAACGCTCTGCCTGGCATCAAGGACATCCCAAATGGCTGTTTTACAACGACTCTGGAATAGATGAACCTCGCTGGTCAAGATCTTTCAAGCCCTGACAGGACGCCACCTTTACTGTCACTTCAAACCTGTCACCACCACTCTCTCTTGTCGCTGCTACGCTCTTGTCACCGCCACCCCCTCTTGACGCCCCCCTTCTCTTTACGCCCACCCTCGCCGGCACCAAGTGATGCGTGCCCGACTACTTCGTAGAGAGGAAATATAATCTATCTTAAGAAGATTCTCTCCATTGTCTTCACTATCGCATGGCCTTAGAGAAGTTTCTTAATTTCTGCAATTGCATCTTTTAAAGCCTCATAAATGAGTTCATTGCCACCATAGAATTTTGAGTACCTGCAGAGCGGGCCTGATACGCAATAATTTTGAGTCCATAGTTGTATGCGACAGTTATTGTATTGTGCCGCAGCTTATATAACCCGCCGACTTTTTGATATAAGCCAAGAATAGCCCCCAAGGTATATTGTTGCCCCGAGGCGTATTCCAAGATCCTTCATTTAGCCTGATATTTACAGCCAAACCATAACCATAAAGCCGGCAGTATGAGCATATGATCGTCAGAATCAGCCTAAGAATGATAACTGCTCGTCATGTTGGGGTAATAGATGCGATGCCCAATATATGAAGCATATATAAAGCACGATGCTGCTCACAGACGAGACTATCATGGATTCTACGACGTAGATCCCACACTAAATAGTCATACTGACCATCCTTCTCGTCAACATGATTCTCTCCGAAATCATCTTCGTTGCTCTAACTGCCATAGCTGGGGTTCTAGCCATCCACTTCGACTCTTCAAGTGAGAATGATGGTACAAATCCAGCAACGCTTCCCTCGAAGCGCTCCGTCCCACCCACCTCACAAGGCTACCACAACGGCTACTTCTACGCCTTCTGGTCCGACGGAATCGGAAACATTACGTACAACCTGAGCGACGAAACCAGCAGCTACTCCGTAACCTGGGCCGACATCAGCAGCTTCTACGGCGGAATTGGCTGGAACCCCGGCAGCGGCCGGTCTGTCCCCCTCTCCACCCCCCCCAAAATCCTGACTGTCCCTACCAGAGACTGAGACTTGACCCGCAGAACAATCAACTACTCCGGCACCTTCAACCCCACCGGAAACGCCTACCTCTCCATCTACGGCTTCACCCTCAACCCCCTCGTCGAATACTACGTCGTCGAGAGCTTCGGGACCTACGACCCCGGCAACGCAGGGACGTATAAAGGCACCTTCACCTCTTCCGATGGGGGCACGTATAAAGTCTACTTCGCCACGCGCGTCAGCAATATCAGCGGTGAGACGGTGTTGAGGAGGTATTGGTCTGTGAGGCAGGAGAAGAGGAGTGCTGGGTCGGTGGATATGCAGAGTCATTTTGATGCTTGGAGGGGGTTTGGGATGGAGGTTGGGGAACATGATTTTCAGATTGTGGCAACGGAGGGATATGAGAGTACAGGGGATGCGGAGGTGTTTGTGGATTTTGGTACGGATGTGGAGGAGCCTGGGGATGTTAGGTTATGAGTGAGAACATGGGTGGTGTTGGAATCGTGCTGATATGAGATATGAATATTTATGCTTCCTATCCAATCTTTCCCAAGGTCCCCAAGACCCCAAATACCCATCCCATAAGTCGTCCAGTCATCCATCCATCCTCGAGCTTCCCAGTCCCACACCTACGACTCAAGCCAACTCTCCCATCGGATCCCAAAGCGGCAACACCTTCGGATCCTGCTTCAACACATCCCTCACCTCCTTACTCACAAACCTCGGATCCACAACCGCCTGATACGTAAACTCATCCATCCACTCGTCACTCATAACAAACCACCCCTTATCCCCCTGCGCTTCTCCCCACGAGTTCTGCACACGCCACCTCACACTCTTCCCCTCCGCGTCGAGATGAACAGCCGTCAACACCATCGCATGCGTCATCTTGCTCTCCCCCGACAAGATACGATCGCGCTTCGTCAAGTCAAGCTTCACATTGAATCCCAGCTCGAAATCAACGAGACCCGTAGCCATGACGCCCTTCGCGCGCTCAGAGGATTGCCCGACATCGCACCCGAAGAAGACGGGGATGTCGGCCTTGAGCATGCCGATGATGGCGGCTTTCATGGTGGGCATCGCGACGTTGACGTAGGTTACTGGGCGTGAGGTGGAGCCGAATACGTTGTTTAGGCGCGAGACGGTGAGGAGGGTGTTGGGAGGGTTGCGGGGGTCGTTAATGAGACTGAACATCGAGTTGACGTCTACGCCGATTGTGCGGATGGAGGGCGTGGAGGAGAGCTCGGATGCGAAGGCGAGGGGGGTGGTGGTGAGAGACTTGGCGGCGCCGCTGCTGTCCAAATATTGCCAGGTGAACTCGGAGTCTGGGGAGGGTGGGGGACCCAGGGTGAGGGTTAGGACGAGTTGGACCTCGCGCATCATTTTGGCCTTTGCGGAGCGGATAGTTGAGAGGGAGGAGGTGGAAGCGAGATTGCGGAGTGTTAGGGCGTTCTCGCGGAGCTTGGTAGTGAGGAGGCTGTTGATGGTGCCGGAATGGGAGGCGTTGAAGCTGTCAGGGTAGAGGACTTGAGGGACGAGTCCGTACTTGTTGACGAGGTTGACAATCATATCCCACTGTCCACCATCCCCGACTGGGGACTGCAAGAGACGCTGGACGAGACGGCCTTCGACATCCTCATCAGCTGTGTCAAGGATCTGCTCGAGAAAGTAGTTGGCCTTCTCGAGCTTATCCCAGAAGAAGAGATACGACTGGCTGAGCTCGAACGCCTCGAGATTGTGGCGCTTCATCAGCGCCACACGGAAGACATTTGTAGCCGCAAAAATCCAGCACCGGCCTGAGGAGTTCTGGTTCGTGATCGGCCCGCCTTCGAAGGGGATCTTCACATTGAAGATGTGCTGGTTGTTTGTGAGGACGTTGCGGTTCTGGAGCACCGTCTTGGGGTCCGCGGCGCTAAGTGCTGAAAGTGCCAGTCTGAAGTCTCGTTAGTGGACTATAACCCCATAATCATGCCAGGCCATATATTATAGCGCGCATACCGGTTCTTTGGGTCGTCCATTAGCTTCTCCTGCCACCTCCAAACATCTCCGAGCGAGAGGCCTGCTGTGTCATCAGCGACGTATTTCGGTCGCTGCTTTTCGTTCCCTTCGGTCTCATAGCTGCGTCTATCTTTTGGATAAGCAAGAGCCAGCTGACGCATACGCTCCACGGCCTGCTTCTCAGTATAGTCGTCGTGCGACGGCCTCGAAGGTTGTGCACCCATCTTCTATTCAATTTGGAACGGCGAACCGAGGTTTGATAAGGGCCAAATATACACAGAAGGCTCTAGGATTTAGGTTGAGATTGAAGAGTTGCCAATAAGAATAAATTTAAGTCTCGCCAGTCGTAATAACCAACACTTGAAGTTAGATGCAAGTAGAGATGAAGTGTCTGTCTCAGAAAGTGGCCATATGACTGTTTAACGGTGGGAGCAGATAAGACGCCATGTGTGGGGTAACGTAACCGTGGTGGATGGATGGATGGATGGGGCAGGTACACAGGTGCCAGATTTGGGTGGTAGCCAATGAGAGCTCGCAGTGCCTGTACTGGTATGGTGTGAAGACCCACGATAGTAGATGATAGTCTCGACGCCGGCGAATATTAAAGCTTCACTAAAAACACCAATATAGCCGTATTACCAGAGTAATATTCTTGTACTTTTTGAGGAAGGAGGGAGCATACAAATTTGTTTCTCATAGATCGTCAGATTTTATCAGATTTCCCTGACAACGCTGCAAAGTAACCATCGTCTTCAGACATGAGAGTCACAACACATCACTTTTGCACCAAAGAGCTATTTGATCAAGATGCCACTTCCTCCGATTTTAGAGCCCAGAGGCGGCTTCCAATCTCCAAGTGTAGTAGCGGAGATAATTAATGCATTAGGCCACGGACTATATAACTGGGCGGAGAAGATTATTTTGAAGAGTATTGGACTCGGGTAAGGGCTTCTCATTCACATACTGGGGCTAGAAGAACGGGAGTTAACGTATGTAGGAAACCGACCTGAGAGACATAGCACGAACAACGACTTTGAGATGAGCCGAGGTCATATTCGTATGGAGGTAAGCAGATCCAAAGCTTTTGTTCATAGGTTGTTCCCCCTAAATGTCCGTGGAGTTTACCCGTGAACCTCGTCAGGTTGAAGTTGAGCAGCAAATGATGAGAAAGGAATCCGGAGAGAAGGAGCTACACAGTAATATGACAAAATGATTCAGCCGATAGACGACTTTCCTCCAGGCAGGCAGTTGTGACAAGCCCATCTTTCTCGACCGGTTCTCACAACATACTGCACGAGGCTCCAAAGACAGTTAAAGCTGACGCGTTTATAGGGAAATCGAAGCTACAATACCTCCGTCTTACACCTCACCGGCTGTGGCGCTATAGCTCCCGACAACCACACCTTCTCTCTAGAAGCCCGTCATCTCAGTGCTGCCTGGGCCTGCCGACAATACTTGATACATCGACCTCCACCGCATCGACCTTCACCCGGCTGCCAAAATGCCTGGAGGAGGTAGAGTAACTCTAGATGACAAATATACCCACAAAGAAGCTAAAGAAAGAGGAATAGAAAACGGTGAGGGTACAACATGAGGACAAGTTATGAGAAATTGCCGACAAGGCTACGGCCAAGACACACGTAAAAACCAACGGGAAGCTGTGGGGGCGCGATAAAGACGCTACAGGACTTAACCCTTTGGGCGGTGAACTGGTTGTCTGGCACGGATTCGACCTATGAACAAAAGCCTCTGGCGTCCGTTATGTTATCCATATACACACACTGTGCACATGAGGTCACCCATGCACATCTGGATATGCCCCTCTCCTGCCGCACACGCATAAGCTGAGGATATACCGCCCCGAGGCATGTCGTGCGTTTCAGAGCTGCGCTCGACGCAGCCTTGATCGGGAAGACGGAACCAACCGTCGGCTTTGTTAGCTCTGGGCAACACAACGCCCATAGTGGGGTTGGTGGGATGAAACGTGTGGGATTGGAATCTGCGCGTATTGGGCTGGTAGCTCCCTTTGGCTGGGCGTCGATGGTGTGTGGAATGGTGGATGATCTGCGATGGAGCCATTAGTGAGTGGTATACGATTATCCGCCTTCTCATCGTTGGATATTTACTGTACTGCGTTGGATTTGCAATACAGTAGTAATGCACACCACAATCCGCGGTTATATATATCCTCAGTTGCATATGCACACCACACTCCCGTCGCCGGCGCCCTTCTTCCGGTCCCATGACGGCCTTCGATGAGCTCCCCGGCACGCAGTTTGCAGTAGTGTATGCACCCTTGGCATGCGGGGACTGTTATAGGACAAAGGAACCTCGAGCCCTATATCAACCAGACCGACCGGGGCGGCATATTATCTCTCACACAGGAGCAAGGCTGGGGATTTTTTTCGTCTGATTTCGATAGTATGAATTGACATCTATATATACAGTACCCAATTATCATCCGGATGTTTGGGCTGGAGTAATTAACTTACCATATACCTGTTCTCAACTCGTATTGTATATCCCTGGATCGACAATCCCAACGTCATCAGCTCTTCTTCTTGGCCATTTCGCCTTCCGCACCCCACTCTTCAGGCTTTTGGTCATCATTCATTGATCGGCTCTCCCTTCCCTGACGCTGCTGACTTGACTGTACTATGTACGAGGATAAACTCGTACTCTACAAGGAGTCAACAAAGCAGAGAAAGAGCCTCAATTTCCTTCTCCGGCCAGAAAACCACATGTCCTCGATACTGTGTGACTGTATGGACGAGTAAAGACGAAACACATACTAGACCATACGGCGCAACCCACCAGAGCTGAGATTCACCGATTATCTTTGTGGTCACGGTCTCAACCGTTTTGTATGTCGGGGAAATTTCTTGGTGCTGATGCTGCTATATGGATTGTAACTTGTACTGTACTGTACGTACAAAGAGGCGGGGTTGATCAGGCAGCGACCGCCCACCCGTGCACGTCTTTACCATACAAGGGCCTCAATTGATAGACACAGTTACAAACGATACGCTGATACGCAAGATAAACATCTCCCACTGCATACAGTCACAGCCCACTCCACGGCTTCCTTTTATTTTTTCCTGCATACAATAATATAGTTGCACGGCTTGACCGAGAGCTTCAGAAATTCATTAATATAGCAGAGTATGACCTCCTCTTCTTCTTATTTCCCTCTTGACTTTCAGGCTTTCATCATCCCCCCCGCTCGCCACTCTTCTTGCCCAACATATGGCCCGTGACCCATGAGAGCTGACGATAAAACCATGATTACTAGCTCGCCTGCAGTCAAGGGATAGAAAATTCCTTCACCAGGGGAAACTGCTCTACGAAACAAACTACTCCTCGAGTATACGTTGGGAGCGCGGGAAATCCGACCAGAGAGCGAGCGACCGGGACGCTGCATCGCCTTCTGTGCGATCCTACAATCCACGACGAACCCTTTGTCCCCACCCCTCACCACATAAAGCTCAACCAAACCTGCAGCCCTACGAGACACCAAGAAAACCCGCCCGCACGACCCCAACAGCGCACCGCCGCCGCCGCAGCAGAAGCAATGAGCGACCGCCGCCCCCCGCGGCCTCACTCGCCCATGTACAACCCAGCACGCTCCTCCGCCCCGAGTGTCAATTACGGTAAATACAACGACCTGCACGCCCTCCCCGGCATGCGCGACACACACCCGGCGCCGGCACCGCGACCGGCCGACCGCGCGCCGCCGCCCGTCGTCACGCATTATAAGGTCGTGCCGCCTGAGATCCCGCGGTCCGATCCGCGCGAGGGCGGCCACAGTCGCCGCGCCACCTTAGACTCGAACCCGCGGCCAATCATCGTCACGTCCGACGCTAGATATCCCGGAGGTCAGGGCGGAGGACCCTCGAGCCCGGTGCGCGATAATTACAGGTCGGCCGCCGAGAACGACGTGTATACCATCCCGTCGTCGTCGACGAGACGCGGGGATTATCGACGTGGACAGTATAATTTGTCGGTGGACAATGCAGATATAAGCGGTAGCTTGGATAGGGAGAGTGGAAAGGATCGACTCATGCGTGTTGGAAGTGGGAGGGAGGGAGCTATATACCCCAGGTCTCGACCGATTCACTCAGACACTTTGGTTCGGGCCCCAGACAACGCAGCGGACTATGGTGATAACGACTACGGCTACACAAACCCCAGAGACCTCGTCCAATACGACCTGGACATGGACCGAGGCCCGCGACGCCACCCACGCCGCGAAAGCTACGAGGCCTCGCGCTCCAGCCGCCCTTCCAGCATCTCGAGCTACGGCGAACTCACACGCTCCTACGACCCCCGTGAGCGCGAGCGAGAACGCGGACCGCCCCCATCCTCGCGCGGATTCGACAAGCTTCCCCCACGAGGCCCCGTATACGACGCAGGGGGGATGCACATGCCTATGCCCCACGAGCACCTGTCATCCTTCGGCGCCCCATACGCGTCCGACTCCCACTCCCTGGAGCGACGAAACTCGAACCGCCGACCGGTGTCTGTATATAACGAGGAGCCGGAGAGGAGGAAATACGTTGCTGACCCGTATGATATGTCTGATGACGAGATGCGGGATCGGCGTCCGAGACGCACGGATACGTTTGACGAGGGGATTGAGACGAGGGGGTTTGGAATTCGTGCGGATTTGCTGCCTGTCCCTGCTGCGCCTCCTGCGCCCGAGAGGGGGGAGAGGGCTGAGAAACATGAGTATGATAGGGGTGACAGAGCTGAGAAGCACGAGTACGATAGAGGGGAGAGACCCGAGAAACATGAGTACGATAGGGGTGAGAAACACGAGTACGACAGAGCTGATAGAGGGGGCCGCGATGAGAAGGAGTATGAGAGGCGGCATGGACACGAGGAACGTAAGCACGGAAAGGAGGCCGTTGCAGCAGGATTGAGTGTTGCAGCTGCGGCGCTGGGGTTGGGCGCCGTGAAGGGAGGGAGAGAGGATGATAGAGATAGGGAGGAGCGGGAGAGGAGAAGAGGGAGAGATAGTGATGAGGAGCGAAGAAGACGGCGAGAGAAGGAAGAGGACCCCGCTGATTTGGGTGGCCGTGATCATGGCGACCGCAGGAGGGAGAGGGATAGCGACGAGGAGCGCCGACGACGCCGTGAGCAAGAGGGCGAGGCTGCTGAATTTAGTGGCCGTGACCATGGCGAGCGCAGGAGAGAGAGGGATAGTGATGAAGAGCGCCGAAGACGCCGTGAGAAGGGCGAGGAGCCGATCGATGTATCTGGACGTGACCACGGCGATCGCAGGCGAGAAAGAGATAGCGATGAGGAACGCCGCCGACGCCGCGAGGTGAAGGAGGACGAGCCCGTCGTTGATCTAACCGGCCGCGACCCCGTCGAGCGAATGCCTCCCCGACCCGAGAAGGTCCCTCGAGACGACTCGGACGCAGAGTCCCGTAGGCGACGAGAGAAGGAGAAGCCCTACCGCGACGACATCGATAAAGACTATCGCCGACGCGACGACAAAGAGCCTAGCTCCGACAAAGACCAACCCCCCGCCATCGTCGACCTCAACGGTCGCAACCCTGTCGAAAAGCCAAAGCCCGTCTACAAAGAAGACCTCGCCAACCGCGATCCCGTCATTGAAGTCCCGGAACGGCGCAAACACCATCACTCGCCCTCCCCTCCCACCTCGCGCCACGACTCCCGCGCCTCTCCGCCTGCCATCGACACTTTTGCAGCCCGCTCTCGCAAAGACAGGGTTCGCACAGATGACTCCAATGTATCGTCCCCTACAACCTTCAATGCAAAGGACGCCATGGACCTCCGCGCTCTACGGGAGGCACTTAATAACAAAGATCCCTCCCCACCACCCATCCCACCCAAGGAACCCCTCCGTGACACCGACACCGACCGCGACCGCGACCGCGACCGCGAGCGTGACCGTCCATCCCGCGAATCCACCGACGTCCCTCCCCGTGACGTCCCGCGACCACGCGACGCCGACCGCCCCTCGCGCGAATCCACCGACCGCCCCTCTCGCGAATCCACCGACCTCCCCCTCCGCGACACCGGCCGCCCCGCCCCAACAACAGGCGAGCGTTTCGATCCCCGCGACCCCCGCGACCTCGCCAGTATCCGCGCGGAACTCAGCCGAGCCCCCGCCCCCCGCGAGCGCCGCTCCAGTTCCTCGCACAGCACTGAGCGCCGCACCGCCACCTCAGGAGGAGGAGGGGGCCCGCGTCTCGTGTCACCCCCGCGTTCGTCGTCCGGGAAGGCAGAGGATGCGAGACCTGTGAAGGGGATTCTGAAGCCCGGGAAGAAGTGGCCTGAGGATCCGGCGCCGATTCGCGAGGGCGTGGCGCCGCTGAAGGATGCGAAACGCGATGGGGTACCGGCGGATGCGAGGTGGACCAAGATTAGTCGCAAGCTGGTGAATCCGGAGGCGTTGGAGAGGGGGAGGGAGAGGTATGAGGCGAGGGAGGAGTTTGTGATTGTGTTGAGGGTGTTGAGTAAGGAGGAGGTACAGGCGTATGCGACGGAGACGCAGAATATTAGGGGTTAGTACTTTCCTTCCTCCCACGGATTTTCTTGTCCACCCCACCCCACCCCGTCTCTGATATTGTGGACACCATACTAACCCAAAACCAGCTGCCCGCGAAGCCGAAGACGAAGACCGCGACGCGCGCCGTCGTCGCCGCAAAGAGCGCCACGAGCGACATCGCCGCGAACGCCATCATCGTGAGGATAGGGATGAGGGCTCCGACTATGATTATGAGCGACGCAGACATAGGAGGGAGAGGGAGAGGGAGCATGAGAGTCATTCGGAGAGTGATACCAGTGAGGATGAGAGGGTTAGTCGGAGGAGGGATTAGAGGGTATATGTTTTGATTCTGTGATGAGTTAGTTGGGCTCACTTTTGTTTGGGGGATTGTTTTTGGTGGGGAAAATTTCGGGAGAAGGGGGAGTTTTATTCAGTGGCGGATACCATGATGCTTGCGTATTTACTTACTTGCTTTCTCTTGGATGCTTGTTTGTGTCGATGAGAGCGTTGACATAGAAGAGATAGAAGGGGTGTGCATGTTTGGAGCGGGATATGGGATGAGATATAGGACACGGATATAGGATATAGGACATGATATAAACTTATACTGCACACACACCCACTGCTCCCCATCGTGCTTTGACTTGACACTGTGATATTCGATTTCACTCACACCCTCACACCTCATCCCGAGCCTTGAGCACCGAGCACCGACAGTTTAAAATATAACAGGGTAATCCGCATTCCGTTCATATAAACTGCTACTTACGCCGCATCGCTGAGCAACAAAAACACAACCAACCAACCAACCAGCCAACCGACACAGCGACAAGACTTAACCCCCCATCCCCATCCCCACCCTTTCCTTCCATTCCTTCCATCCCAATCCTGTCATTTAACCCCCACCTACCACACCACACCACAACACACAGCACACCAATCCCTTGATGGTTCAAAGCTATATAAAACGAAAATACACCTCCCCCCACATCACGCCCCTTCACTGCTCTCTCTCAGCTCACCATCGACTCGACTCCAACCTGCTTTTGCGGAACAGAAGAGCGAAGCGAATGAATTAATATCTCCCCTCCCCTTTCTCACCACACCACACCTCCACCCATCGCGTACGCAGGTAAGTAGGTAGCACCCTCCTACGAGGTGTAGCCGGTTTATTATACAGTCATCATGTATGTATGTGACGAGTAATTAATCCCCATCCCCCACCCATCTCACCAGTCTCAACCCGGACCAGCGTCCCCCCCCCACACAGCTCCACGAATAGCCCAGCTTACTGCCTAACATGCGAGTGCCTCGACGACCCGCCATCCATCTGCAGCGCTGGCAGTTGAGGGGCTGTGGATGGCGCGGGGGGCATGATGGACATGCGTGCGTCTGGGCGCTGGCCAGCGGGCCAGAAGTCAATGGACGCTACGATGTCTTCACCGCGCTCGTCTTCGTAGGCGTATATGATCTGTAGTGTGTTGTTAGCCATTTGTCCACACGAGATTTTAGGGGAAAGGGTTAAAAGGGGGCGGGAAGAAAGGGAAGGGGAAAAAAAACATACCTCGCGCGTGCTCGTATGCAACATGCGTGTATTCTTCGCCGGAATAATATGCACCGCCTGCGTCTCAATATTCCTAATCTCCACAAAATTCGGCTCAAACGCCAGAATCCAGGGATACGACAGCGCAAAACTCTGCGGCAGTCCCTCCCACTCAATCCGCCAATCCGGCCTCGCGCGCCACCCATTCCTATTGACAAAGAACGAGAACTCCGAGTAGTTGAGCAGGAACTCGCCATTGAGGCGCTCGATGTGGATGGGGCGGACGTTCTCCTTGCGGGCCACGAAATCGAGCGACGTGTCCGCTTGGTCGAGCAGGGATTGCGTTTCCAGGGTCTCGAGGGAGACGACTTCGAAGCCGCGGGCGCAGGCGACGCAGAGTTTGGATTTGAGGAAGTGGATGGAGGAGGACTCGGTGGGGATGTAGAATTCCTTGAAGGCCTTGAGCTCGTCCTGTCCGCTGTTGAACATCTTGAAGCCCTTCTGCTTCTTGCCCTTGGACATGGCATCGTTGGGCTCGAAGACCTTGATGGTTGTCGAGAGTGCGGAGGACTTGACGCAGCACACGAGGTGGCGACCGAGACAGATGCCGGTTTTGAAGAAGTTGCAGTGGCTTTGGATCTTCTTGGAGCGCTTGCCGAGCGTCGGCTCGTTGGGGTCGAGTGCCGAGAGCGGGAAGGAGAGGAGCGATTTCGCCGAGAGCACTAGGAGGAGCTGGTACTCTTCCAGGACGTCGATTTGCGTCACGTTTTGTACGTCGATAACGCGTTTCGGCTTGGCGCCTGCCTCCTTGGATCTCCGATCCGATACGAAAATACCAGTATCGGTACCATAGATAAGCTTGCGTCCACCATCAAATGGCGCGGCGCAGTTAACACGGTTCATCGCTGTGAAGAAGCCGGAAGATAGCGTAGTCTTGTTATAGAAGTCTCCACGCGCGCGTAGCTTCTCCTGCTGCTCATCAATATACTCGAGCCACTTCTTCCGCGAGCCCGCCGTGGACGCGTAGACAGTCAGCTCGTAGCCTCCCTTTCGTCCCAGATGGCGGAAACTGATGGGGAAGCCCTTTGTGGTATCCGCCGTGTTGTTCTTGTTGCCGGGTAGTAAATTGGAGGATTGCCTCTTGGCGACGCCCATCCGAGGCACCACGTCGTCCATTTCTTTGATGGATAGCAGTTCTAGCGGGATTGGCTGAAGTAGTGTTAGTATAAAATTGCAAGCCAAAATTGACAACTGGGGAACCTCACCCGTCGGTAAACCTTCACTTCCTCCTTCTTGCCTACCATCTTCACACGCACTAGGAGCATGGCATGATCAAAGAGGTAAGCCTGGACCTCACTCGGGTCCGTAGGAGACTTCTTCAACCCCCCCTTATAAATCAACTCTCGTCCCTCGTCCGTCAGCTTCAAGTCCACCCGTTCATTCGGTCTGAACCGGAGCTGCTCATGAAGCTGCCTCAAATTAAAGCGGTTCTCGGCCTTCCCAGACTCGGCATTGACACGCGTCAGGAGGTCGCGAATCAATTTAATAGCCTTAGGGATATCCTCAATATCCTGGCTCGCCGGATCCGTATACTTGAGCACATTGTCCAGCAGCAGTGGATAACGCGCCAACCTCGTGGTGGGCTTGGTCAGGTAACCGTTGAGTTCCAGCTTTCTCGATTCCTTGCGACGCTCCGTCTCGTCCACGAACTTGGAGAAGAAGGGGTTCAGGGACCTCTCCTTCTCGAACTCGAACTTGGCGTTCAGCTGGTTTGATCCGTAGGTGATGAATGGCTCGAACTGGGGCACGAATTCTAAGAAAATATCTCCAACGGCTGAAACGACGGGATGTTTCCTTTGGCGTTCCGTGAGGGCCTCGGCGAACTTGGAACTGACGCCGTGGATGCTCGGTGGGTCGACAATATTCGAGAAAATAGTCCGAACAATCCTCTCGCGTCTCGATTCCGGAATAGGAGGGGGTACATCCCTGACGAGTCCTCGTAAGGGGAAGATCCAGAAGTCTCTTAAATACTCGAGATCCTTGACGAAATCTCTCTCCGTGTACATAATCTCGGAGATGACCTCCTGCCTCTTCTTCTCGCGGTCTCCGACGCTATCAGCAATCTCCTTGGAAACAGTGTTGATCCACAATTTCTGTTCATCGGGCTCGTTGTCATGGAGGTTAGCCTGCGAGTCCTCACGTCTCAGACCGGGTTGAGGCTTGAGGTTGAGGCGCGACTGCTGCTCTAATCTCCTTGGACACGCAATAGAGTAGCACAGATGGTCAGGGGTACACGTAGGTGAATAGCATTCGGTCAGCAAAACGAACAC
This sequence comes from Pseudogymnoascus sp. BL549, assembly GCA_001630585.1. Lineage (NCBI taxonomy): Eukaryota > Fungi > Ascomycota > Leotiomycetes > Thelebolales > Thelebolaceae > Pseudogymnoascus > Pseudogymnoascus sp. BL549. Next base: position 66,521 of record LNAR01002097.1, on the reverse strand, counting down.
ACCGTTAACCTCTGGGGTGTCGGAAGGATCATCCATCATCGTCTCTCGGAACTGATACATCTCCGTCGGCGCATCTCGTAATCGGTGGTCGTAGGTAACATCGTGGAAGAACTTTTGGGCGTCCAGAGCTCTACCCAGGAGCAGAGCCAGATTTCTATCCGTAGTCTTGATGATATAGCTGATGACATCCACCGCTTCCGCACCGCTAAAAGCGTGCTTATATGCCAGGTCGTTCTTCGTCCGGTCGCCCGTTTGAATCCTATCCCGGAAGCACTCTCCGACGCGAGACAGCAGAGCCGGGTATACGAGGGGAGCCTTGGTCGCCCTCGGTCGTCCTGTCCCACTGCCATTCGACTTGACAGACGTCCTATTGTTGACCAAGTCCGACGGAGGAACCACTGTCGAAGCCATGGACATCGAGCGGCCTGAGCCGTCACCGACCTGTGTCGATGCCATGCTGGTCGTGCGGGTCACTGATCCGGCAGCGCCGGGAGTCTCAATCTGGTATCCATTTGTCCTCTCCTGCGGCTCTTCCGCGCGTCGATTCGGTATAACGCGACCACTCATTGTCTGGTGTTCTCGTCCCTGTGGGTAGCTCGTCATAGACATCGTTCGCTCATCGTGTGTTCGTTCTGGGACCGGGCGGCCCTGCGCGGTGATCTTGGACGACATCTGCTGGTTGGCCTGGTATGGTGCGTGACGGAACGCATTCGCGGGTGCTTGCTGGAACTGGTTCTGTGGCGGCGCTTGATACATCTGAGGCCGTGTCATCGATGCCATTGACTGGGAGCGATACGGGTCAGAGTTCACAGCTGGTGCTGGGCCACCATATACTCGCGGCGGGGGTTGTCGTTGTTGTTGCGCAAATTGCTGCTGTTGGGGTATATTAGGTTGTTGTCTCAGGTCCACCCGCTGGGGTCCTGGATATGGCCTCCTCTGGTCTAGCCGAGGAGGAGGCGGAGGTAACTGCTGATCGCGAACTTGAGGGCCACTGTTGGAAGCTGGCCTCTGTGGACCCTGATAGTAGCCATTGGGGCCGGCTTGGCCGTTGGGTGGGAATGACGGCGATTGCGGAGGATATCCTCCTTGCTGGCGTGGCGGCGGCTGTCTGGGAGGAGGCATTCGCGGCGGCGGCTCACGGCCCATGGGCGATCGTCCGTCGTACTGCGAGCCCATTGTCTGTGTTCTTCCAGGCGGCGGCATCATGTTGAGGGCCGGGTTGGAGGAGGTCATGGTCTGAGAGCGACCTGGTGGCGGCGCTGCACCGAAGATGTTGGAGAAAGCGGCATCCCGCTGGTTGTTCGATGACGAGCCGTAGTCGCTCTGCCTGCCTCCGTTTGGCCTAGGTCCTTGATAATTTGCCATGGCGGGATCGATCTGTGGAGACCAGAGGCAATCCTTATTATGGCCGGGTCCGTCGGGGGAATAAGGATGTGCTAGGAGGCAGCGCACAGTCTCAGGCCTTGTGAGGGGGGCAAGGCGTATGACATTGAAGTTGTAGTTGTCACAGCCAGTTGGGTCTTTGGGGGGGAGGTGTTGAAATATGCAAGATTTCGAGCAGGAGTGGAGTTTTGGGTGTAGTTGAGTAGTAGTTGGGGTGTGGTGAGGATGTCGGTCGGTCGTTTTGGCTGACAAGGCCGGGTTCGTTGTTCTTCGATGGGAAAAGGTACGTGCTAGGACAGGCAGATTAGTATGGGAAGTCGAGGTACCAGGGCGAGTACCAGAGGGAGTTAGCAGTGGGGAGTAGCCAGACACACCAGATTCAAGTGCACAAGTGCGCAAGTGCGGCAAAGTAACGCTAATAGACAGGGAGTTGGACAGGGAGTGGACAGGGAGTGGACAGGGAGCAGACAGGCTTGTTGGACAGACAAGTACAGCGTTGGATTAGTGGATTAGTGGACCAGTTGGAGGAGTTGGAGCCACTTTACACCACTAAAGTACAAAAAGTACAACCCCGTCTTGTCCACTACAGGCAAGTTTAGATGGGGGAGAAGGGATCTTGGTTCCGGTGCTTAACGGGAAATAGTCTAGCGTTGTAGCTGTGCCGCCACACATCAAAATTTCGTAGCAGAATTGATGGAGACGATGGAGAACGACGGAGGACGATGAGGGGGGAATATCGATCGGGGAAGAGAGGGACGATGAGAAAAAGAGGATACTGCAGAGGAGAGTAGAGTAGAGTAAGAATTACCCCTAGTCAAGCTGAAGAAGGAGGTGAAAGAGGTCCACTGAGTCCATAATGAGACTTAAGGGGAGAGACAAATTATATATGTTGAGGTGGGTGATAGATTATAGAGCATGGGTTTGTGCGTGGATTCTAATATATGGTATCTACAATATACTGCATACTGTATATTGCACATATCTAGGATATATCACAGTGTATACGGACTGTGCTTCACCTGCTCCTGCAGTGTCCACAATACTGTAATCCTCACTACCACTGCTACTACAACTACAACTACTACTCTTACATGCATCCATACATCCAACTTCCCCCCTTCATACGACAATATCACGGACAGCAATCCCCATCCGCATACGAGAATTACACACAAATCCACGGACACGCCGACAACGTACCTCCTCCCGCATCGTCATCCCCTCACCCACGCGCCTCCTCTCTCCTCCCCATCGTGGCTAGTGAAAGCGCACTATGATAAGGGGCTGTGGCTGTGTCGTCTGTTCTGCACAAAGCGGGTCCCAAGTGAGGCTGTACACATTACTCTAATTCCATCCTGGGCATCGTCATTGAGCGATCTCTCCCAAGCCAAAACATCTCAATCGACGAGCCGCTCTCCCGGGCGTGTTTATCAAAAATTATGCTCGTATTGAGGTGTAAACATAATAATAATAATAACACGACTTATTCACTTCTCACGATAACCCTCATGCACTGAACCATGCCCCCCACCACGCGATTCATTCCCCGCGATTCATTCGTTCCCACCCATATGAAATCAGAAATGCGACGTCACGTGACATTTACCTCACCAGAAACGCGCTAGCGCCATTCGCGGATAGCTTCGACCTACCTTACCTCAGGCTCGCGGGTGTGTCCCATACTCACGACGCTCTAACGCATCTGCCTCCATCGCAGCTACAGTAGCGGCACGCAACCCAACACCACACACGCAGTAACCACCCCCACACTGCCGCAACGATGGCGGATTCAGAAAGTGCGCCCAAGTTCGCGCCGTTCATTGGGATGGTATGTTGAGTCCCCAGTCCCCTGATGCAGATATGCAAGACAACTGAGCAGAGAGAGTGGGAGCTGACGGGATTGATAGGCTGGGATTGCGTTTGCGATGATTTTCGGAAGTAAGCTTGCACCACTGCGAAGAAGGAGGAGGGCGTCTGAGGGATGCGTGAGCAGAGGATAGGGCTAATGGATGTATAGCTATTGGAGCAGCGTACGGAACGGCGAAATCGGGGATTGGAATCTCGGGCGTGGGAACATTTAGACCGGATCTCATTATGAAGGTACTGCTCCCCCTCCCCTCCCCCCCATCACCCCCCCTCCACAGTTCCCTGCTAACCCCCCACAGTCCCTCATCCCCGTCGTAATGTCCGGTATCATCGCCGTCTACTCCCTCGTCATCGCCGTCCTCATCGCCGGCGACATGGCCCCCCCGCCGGGTCAACACTACGCTCTCTTCACCGGCTTCCTCCACCTGGCAGCAGGTCTATCCGTCGGGCTCACCGGGCTGGCGGCGGGCTATACGATTGGGATTGTGGGCGATATGGGGGTGAGGAGTTATATGCAGCAGTCGAGGATTTTTGTGGGGATGGTGCTTATTCTGATCTTTGGGGAGGTGTTGGGACTGTATGGGTTGATTGTGGCGTTGATTTTGAATACGAAGACTAGGGGATGAGCTGGGAGAGGGGAAGGGTGTAGGATATTGGAAGGCTTGGAGGGGGAAGGGGGAGGGAGGACGGAGAGGGGATAGACTGCTGGTGCTGAGGAGGAGGGCCAGCGCTGCATTTATGTGGAGTTTGGGGTTTGCTGTTGCTCGCATGTTCAGTTTAAGAATGCGTCGTCAATATTGGCAGTGCAGTACAATATAACATATCTGTCATTGCTCTATAAACTTGCTCTATAAATCGTCTCCCCCCCTCGTCCCCCGTATCAAACACCAATAACACCATTGCTAACAACACCCCCCCTATGTTCTGAAATGCTGCACAATCCCATGCAACCGATCAATAACCACCGGAAATATCGCCCCAACACTATCCTCAATAATCCTCTCAAACCCCCTAATCGCCTCCTCCTCACTTCCCACCAACATAAATCTCTCCATAACCTTCTCCACCACCCGTTCCGGCTCCGCCCTAATATCAGGGATATTAGCATCCACCATCAGCCCAAACAGATTCAGCACCAAGCCACTCTGCTTCCGCAGCGCCGCGTACGCCGTGAACGCGTACTCCTTGAAGCGCGCCCAGTTCTCGTCGCCTTGCCCGCCCATCCCGTCGGCCATCTCGGAACCGAGCTTCATGAGGGGTGCGAAGGGCTTGGGGTCCCGGCCGAGGATGTACCCGAAGTCGGCGTGGAAGAAGTGGCCCGAGGGTGCGAGGAGGAGGTTGTCGAGATGCCGGTCGCCGACGCCGAGGAGGTAGGTTATTACGCAGTACCCCGCGCAGGACTTGACGTACGTGTCCATTGCCTCCTTGCGGACTCCCAACGGGGCGCTGGAATCGGGGTTATGGGTGCGCAGGTAGGTGAGGATAGGCGGGTTTCCACCGCCACGGTATTTAGTGGAAATGGCGGCTAAAGAGGAGGAGGACACGAATTGGACGGCCCCTGCTGTGGCGCCTGTGGCGAGGATCTTGTAAGGGGAGAGCTTGAGATCGAGGTTCTCCTTGCGGAGGAGCTGGTCCATGAGCGTGATGATTTGGATGACGAGTTGGTCTTGGCGAAGGTCGTCGCCGGTTTTGAAGATGATGGGGTAGTGCCGGCCAGAGGAAGTGCGGAAGGTCATTTTTAGCGGCGACAGAGAGGATTTGAAGACTGAGGTTTCGTCGGGGTAGACGCCGCTAATTAGGATGGAGGGATCGAGGGGGAGAGGGAGGGGCGGGTCGATGTTGTTTAACTCGTTCTTGGGATCAACGAGGAATTGTTTGGCGCGCTCGGTCTTCTTGGCTATTGTTGGACCGCCTTTGGCGCTGGTCTCGAGAGAGATCTTGGAGATGACGGCGACGAACTCGGCTTGACGGAGGAGTGTCTTTCGGGTTTCCTTGCCGGTGGGTGTCTTCTCTAGTTCGATCATAAAGTCGTATTCGACCTTTGCAAAGAGCTTGCGGTACTGTGGCGGCTGTCCGGCGCTCTTGTCGTCGCATTCGACCATGAGATACCAATGAAAGTAGTTGCCGAGCATGAAGCTCTTAGCGGCTCGTGCGATGAGGAACTGGGCCAGGGAAGAGTCTGCCTTGGGCTCGTCTGACGAGTTTGGCGTTTTGTGCTCGAACTTGAGGGCCTGGACTAGCTGGAGTAGGTAGAGTAGCAGTTCGTCGTCGTCGGATTTCCGTAGACGGTCAACTGCGTATGCTCTCACATCTGAGTTATCGAAGCTTGGACCCAACAGCTCAAGCGCATCGTCGACGTCAATTTCAGTCCATTTCGAGAGAAGTTGAACGGCTTGCCTGGCCTCACTATTGTCTTGCCAGTTAACTGATTTAACAAACTTGGTCAGCGCCCTCTTATCTTTCGTAAGATGATGCCTAAACTTCCAAATCAAGTCCTTCTCATCCGGCGACAGGACTTGAGTCGGGGGATACCCGACGATCTGGTTCAACTCATCGCGGAATCTGGCGTTCGGCCTTAGGTCGCGGTCCATTGCTCCTGTTCTGTGGCCACGCACAAGTCGACGATGCTTGGTTTCTGCAGGGTTATCTCGGGAACCAACTTCAGGGTCATATATGCGCACAAGTCGTCCTCCAAACGATCCATCATCAGCTTCGCCATCGACACCTGGCACAAAGTAAACCGCTGGTGGTGGTTTAAGAATGTTGTTCTGTGATGAGGACAGGTGCTGCATCGAAGATATCGGTGGAGGCGGGTATTCGTGGTCAGAGAAGACGACTGGGAAATCAAAGCGTGGTAGCTCAATATGCAGTGTAAACACCTCGTTCTCAATATCAGCTTCAACTTCTCCGTCGAGTGTGGTGATCTCGCCCTCCGTTTTCGAACGTCTGTTCTGTAGCGACTTGGCCGACGGGCTTGACGAGAGGATATTTTGCTTTTCGATGTTACGGAACACCAGTTGATCAAGCCAGTCTACCCGAGGGATCTCTCCCATCTCATGCTTCTTCAGCAGCTTCTCCAATCTCTCGGCCTCTTCCTGCTCCTTATCTACCACGAGTTCGTTCTCCGACTTTCCACTCTTTTCGCTCCGTCGTGTTGGCAGTGTCGCCGGGGTGGAGGTTCCAGCCAACCCGTCGGCAGCTTTGCGCCGGTGTAAATGGCATAGCTGTCGGCCCTTCTGCAACGTATTCTCCTTGTCGAAAAGTGGAAATGTGGTTCCGCCAAAGGGTATCGAATGTCCTTGAGCCCCATCTCCACCGGCGGGAGAGACATCCCAGACAGTAATCGCGAGTTGCGCCGTCAAGGGAAGGGTATTAAATGTAACAGGCAGTGTCAACCAGTTCCCCCACTTCCTTTCATTCTTAAACGGCTTATATGAAGTTCGAACTGGGACTGTAAGAGGCTTCGAGTCGGCCCATAGCTGCACAGTCAAATAGAGGTCTGAGTGAGGACTGTGGACACAGCTGTTAGCGTGGTACTTGAGGAGAATGAGGCCGCTTGTAACTACCTGATATTTGATCCTATATGTCGCAGGTCGGGCCTCTTTATTAAAGTCGAAAATGGGATCTGGGTCTGTTCTCCTTCGAGGCGCACACTGCTCAATGTTAGGAAGCCCTCAAGGTAACAGGCTGTGTGGAGGCGGGGGACTTACATCTTCACATTAAGAGGTAGCTCTAAGGCCTCAGAGCTTGCAAAAGAAAATGGATCCATGATACATTCTCTCCAGGTATATATCAGGAGATTGAGATTTTATACAAGCATTAACAGCGTCTGTTGCTGCGCGGATAAGCTTCGAGGCGTTTGGTCGTACCACCAGCGTATCTCGAGCTACTTGCGAGGCTCTCTGACTTGTGGCACGGCCAACCACTTAAAAGATGGTCCGTGCCGCCTAACACCACTCGCCACAGATCGCGCGTCGACAAAGGCAGATGCCTCAATGGGCGCGTATCCAACTTTCACTCAAACAAAAAACGACTCATCATCAACGAAAAATTCGAATCCGTAATTCCTTTGTGGCGTTGTCAAATACTGCGACCGCAATAATAATCTATATTTATACTCTACACCATCCGAAACTGTGCGACGCGCAAACTTGTTTGTTTGGAAACTCGCGCTAGCCAAAGTGAAGCAAGGGAGGGGGATCGCGCTTTCCTTCCCCAGCACTCCTGAAAGCTCTACATCGGACGATTATACATGGCGCGACTCATGCCATCACAATCCCCAGCCCCGAGATACAGCGAGGATGTATGGGGCACCTCGCCGAAACCTACCTCGCGTCGAACAGTTAACAGGGCGCACCGAGACATCTCGCCGTCATCATCCCCTCATTCAGCCGCGTCACTTTCTTCGGACAAAGAGAATAAGGCATCACGCTCTCGTGTCGACAAGGGAAAGGGCCGCGAAGTTATGGGAGCACAGCCTGTGAACCGTGGATTATCGGAAATCAGTAATGGGAGGAGTGTCAAGCGCAAGGCTGTGGAGGGTCGCGACACCGGTGAGAGGAGTCGATCGATAAGGCGCAGGACTAGGGAGCCGGAGAACGGCTCACCGGTTAGCCAGAATGGAGATGAGGAAGGTAACGATAACTACGACCCCGACCAGGACCCACAAGAACGAAGGGAACTCCGCGCAAGGTTGCGGAATCTCGAGAAGGAACTCAATAACAACCGTGCCGAATTTCTCCACGCGGACAATGAAGGGCTTAGACAGACGCTTCTCGATGCGGATGAGATCCTCAGTGGAGTCAAGCAGACCGGTGACGCGACAGTTGATTCCCGACTTATCGCCAACGCAGCCGACCTCTCCCTGAAGAAAATCGAGAAGCTCACGCTTGGCGACACAGACCGCCGCGTCGACATCGATCATTTCGTCGCCAAATGCATGACCTTCATGCGCCAGGGCCAAGGCTCCGACTCTACCTCTTCCTCCCGCGCACCGGCCTCCACGCAAAACCGCCACCGCCCTACTCAGAACGTCGAAAACCCAGACGATGACGACCCCGAGGCAGGCGACATGCTCGACTGGTCCCACCTCGGCGCCTTCGCCTGCCAACAGCATAACTCTCGTCCTCCAATCCCTGGCTTCCTGCTCGGCCCTCTCTCGCTCGAGAAGCGCGCCCGCCGCGTCATCCAACGGCGCGCCCCAAATGCGAACCGCGACCTGGTTGAGACGCAACCCGAGATCCTACGCGCGGAGGACATAGAGCGCAACGAGAACTCGAGCCTGACGTTCCTGTGTGCGCGGATCATGGAGAGGCTTCGGCATGCGTCAGCGGCGGGCATGGATGCGTGTGAGGCGGAGGCGTGGGATGGTATCACTGACGACGAGGTCAAGATGCTGATGCGCAAGCATGGACTTAATGCTGATGGCGGGATGGATCTGTTTCGCTTTGTCATTAATCCGCGCTCGTTTGGACAGACGGTCGAGAATATGTTCTATGTCAGCTTCTTGATCCGCGATGGCAAGGCGGCTATCACGGTTGACGAGGACGGGTTGCCGTTTCTAGGTAAGTTGATCATACTATCGCTACATGTGAATACGAGCTAACGTGAGCGACTAGGTGAGGCTGAGCCGCTCAGACGCGCAGAGGCTGTCAAGAAGGACGTCTCGAAGCACCAGGCTATCTTCGCGATCGACATGGCTACGTGGGAGGAGTTGATCGAGGTTTTTGAGATCAGTGAGCCAATCATCGAGCACAGGGAAGAGATCGTGCAGCGGGCCGTCGGCGCAAGGGGGTGGTACAGCTAAAAGTGTTTCACGAACCACTTGACTGCATCTTGAATTCACGTCCGTTCCGGAACAACTTTTCGCAGTGGAAGAGCCTGGGAATGCAAGGGTCCTACTAAATATGGGAAGAAGACGGAGTTTTTTTTGCTAGATTTTGAGCACGGGGAAGGGAGAGGAGGATTTTTACTAAGTTTTATTCACGAATGATGCGGCATTTCCTGGCGCGGTCTCTACTAAGACTACGAGACATACACCATACACATACATCGATCTTGCGAGGAAGAAAAGCGTGGGAGATGGGAGTTAAGGACGGCGGTTGGCATTTTTTTTGCGGCATATTGATACCTCTAGGTGCTTGCTTGACGGGTTTTTTATGGCGTTGGCTGGGATGGGATGAGGAGGATGTGGCTTTAGCTCATAATAGAGAGAACAGGAGGAGGCATATTTGCTTTGAAAAGTGGCTTGATTTGATATGCGGCCTGGAGGCTGGAGGCGGTAGACTCATCATCAGACAATTTCAAAAGTACTCTAAGGGCTCCTTTGTGTCCCCTCACCTTACCTTCTTTGCATATTCCGCGACTGGTACTCTGTACCGTGTCTGTCGTAGAATTCCCCGTATTCCGTACCCCCTTCCCAGCAATTGCCGACTCAGAGCAGCCCGCTCCTTCCACTCCCCGTGTCTCCAAAAACCATAATCGGACCGTTACCGCGCCATGCCAACTCATCACGTCCCATCAATCGCCCTCATACAATTCTAGACTCTTGCGCTCCTTACTTGTAACGAGTGCACGAGTCTGGATCGGCGAAACGGGGATACTCCACTGTGCGTAGCTCTGCCAATCTCCCGCGCTCCCACCGTCCGGTCAGATCGAGCACCCCGCATTTTCCTTCAGACCCATCGTTAGTAGCTATATGGTACACGTAGTGCCCAGCCGGCAGCGAGCGGATGGTGGGCTGTAGCTGTAACTCGACTCCTCCGACCTTGCCAATCTGTCTCAATGTCATGGTTACGGCACCTGTAGTGGTTGTGGTGGCTGCGGTTCATAGTGACATACGGGTACTGTACCACGGCCACCTCACACCATCGCAACGGGAAAGAAGTGTTACCACGTCACGCATCACAAGACTGCGAACCGAAACTATGCAGAGATCTCGGGGTACATTTCGAAGGATGGGTAGGGGTACAAAGTCTGTACTGTAATCCGCGTCCATTTGCTTGCAACTCGTGTCGTGTGCATTTCACGGGGACTGCGGTATCTCGTACACAGCTCTCGTGTCTGTTGTGAGTTTGCATGCCTCACCTCGCACCTCGATGATATCAGCCACGCCTCTGAAAGCAGCAAAAAGGCGTGCATATATATTATGTTGCACTGTATCGATCGGAGATACAGTGCTATATCGACGGTACTCAGCGGTACTAGACTGTTTCTGCAAAATGCGGGCAGGGATATGACTGGCCAAGTGCCGGGTTCGTGCTGTCTACCGGGCTGGAAGCGCGCGTTGATTGGCGCCGCGGAAACCTTTTTTGGACGTCATCGACGTTGATGGCGGGGTGAGAATCAACAGGGGGAGGGAAGGCAGAAGAGTACAGTACACCACCAATACTCAATAGTGCTTGATCGGTTAGTACATTCATCAAGAGAGCAATGGGTATGACGGTAGATGAAGTATGAGGGTGAAAAGAGGGAATTAGGATGTGATTCTCGATGTGATATCAGGTGAGAATGTGATACCAGGCTGACGGATACTGTAATCCGAACTTGGGCCAGAAATGAAACAGTCAGCATCCAGTCACCTGGTTGTCTCTGCGACACTCGTGTCTCCACGCCATACTTTGTATTTGACCGCGTTTCCGCCGCAGATGCTACGACGGAAGTGGAAGATCTCGTCGTTCATTCGACGGCGCCGGATACTCTGGCGACGCACCACGGGTCGACGACGAGCTACTCCACTAGGTCTACAGCCACCATCCCCGCATTATGTCTTGCTTGCTCCTTGTCACTCAGCTCTCAAAAAAGTCCCCGCATATGCACGTCGTGCGCTCCATCCAATGCATGCACAACCCCCGTTTTCCCTGCTTACCCTTCCCAGGCCCCTTTGCTACCCTTCGCGTACATGGCTTCTCCGGGTTTCCCTGTGCGGAGCTGTGATGCTTGTATAAATGTGTGATTTCCCCGCCCTCTCCAAGGCTGACAGCGGGCTTTCTGTCCTACCTCCGTATTCTCTCGGTTTACTTCTCACTCCCTCCGAATTGTAAAAAAATAACGCCCTGCCCTGAATTGAAAATATATCATCATGCGTCTCGCGCTGAAGAAGCCGAAAGACGTGCCCGGCCGCTCCTGGCCGGCCATTGTCATCGGTCTCTTCGTCGCCTTTGGCGGCATCCTCTTCGGGTAAGTTTCCTCCATATCCTATGCTCTGCGAGGTCCTAACAAAACCCAGATATGATACCGGTACTATTTCTGGCATTATTGCCATGGACTACTGGAAGGCGCTCTTCACTGACGGCACTCGTGATGCGAACGGCGGCCCTGACATCTCTGCCTCAAACACCGCTGCTATCGTCTCCATTCTGTCTGCTGGAACTTTCTTTGGCTCTCTCTCTGCGGCTCCCTTTGCCGACTTCCTCGGTCGTCGAATCGCGCTCATTTCCTCTGCCGTCGTCTTTTCCTTCGGTGTTATCCTGCAGACTGCTGCGACCGCCATTCCACTCTTCTTGGCCGGCCGCTTTTTTGCTGGATTCGGTGTAGGACTGGTTTCTGCTTTGAGTATGTGAGCCCGTGTGCTTAGTTAGATCTTTAACTAATACACCGGCAGTTCCATTGTATCAATCTGAGACGGCACCAAAATGGATCCGTGGTGTTATTGTGGGAGCATATCAGCTAGCCATTACCATTGGTCTTCTTCTAGCTGCTGTTGTTGACAACGCAACGTCAAATCGCCAAGACACAGGATCATACAGGTGAGCCCTATCCTTCCTCCCCTTTCTTGTCCTAACCCCCCGCCAGAATCCCAATCGCTGTCCAGTTTGCGTTTGCCATCGTCCTTGCAGGCGGCATGCTCTTCCTCCCCGAAACTCCCCGGTTCCTTGTCAAGCGCATTCGTCATGACAAGGCCGCACGCTCCCTTGCCCGACTCAGACGCCTTGCAGTTGACCACTCAGCAATTGTGCAGGAGCTGAATGAGATCGAGGCAAACCACGAATACGAGCTTCATCTGGGGAAGGCCACCTACCTGGACTGCTTCCGTGGAAACATCGGGAAGCGACTTTTGACTGGCTGCTTGTTACAAGCTCTACAGCAGCTTACTGGTGTTAACTTCATCTTCTAGTAAGTTCCCAGAACTTTAATACTACTTGCACCGAGTTTATGAGCAGAATTTTACCGTTTCCATTTATCACACAGCTCTAAAGATATTTATTCTAACTCCCCCTAGCTACGGAACTCAATACTTCAAAAATTCGGGAATTACAAACGCCTTCGTCATCCAAATGATCACCAGCGCTGTTAACGTCGCCTCTACCCTCCCCGGTCTCTATGCCATCGACAGGATTGGCCGTCGCCCACTCCTCCTTTGGGGTGCCGTCGGAATGGCCGTGAGCCAGCTCCTCGTCGCTGTCCTAGGCACAACCACCACCTCCCAAAACGCCGCGGGTGACATTATTGTCCACAATGTCGCAGCACAAAAGGCAGGAATTGCTTTCATATGCATATTCATATTCTTCTTCGCAGCTACGTACGTATTACTCAATGCAGGGCACATGGTAAACCTCCAAGTACTGATTCTAAATAGATGGGGTCCTATCGCCTGGGTTGTTACGGGAGAGATTTTCCCACTCAAAGTCCGCGCGAAGTGCCTGAGTATGACTACAGCTACAAATTGTACGTATCCTCCTTTCCATATACTATCTCAATCATCGTCTCCAGATCATAACGAGCTAACCGGGTATAGGGCTCTTCAACTGGGCTATCGCCTATTCAACCCCCTACCTTGTGAAATGGGGGCCTGGCAACGCAAACCTCCAGTCCAAAATCTTCTTCATCTGGTTTGGTTGCTGCTTCCTCTGCATTGCCTTCGTCTACTTTTTCATCTACGAGACGAAAGGTCTCACCCTCGAGCAAATCGACGAGCTATATGACGAGGTCCACGTTGCGAAGAACTCGGTTGGCTGGGTGCCGACTAAGAGCTTTGTGGAGAAGACAGGAAAGCATGGGGCTGAGGAGGTGGAAGGGGGTGTGTTTGGGAAGGGCGAGGGGGAGGCGGTTACTGGGGATGCGGAGATGGCGAAGACTTAGGGGGTGGGAGTGTAAAGTGTGGGTTTGAAGAAGGATGTACGGTTTTTGTACAGGTTATTCGCGGCTCAATCGTAGATATTAATTAATATTTATATCTCTTTTATTTCTGTCTCGGACCGCTAATCAGCCTATTCTCGGAATGGTTCCTAAGTTGCAAAACGGAAGTCGAGACTTCAAAAAGGGTAAGTTAGAACATTTCAAGGCCGTTGATGGATTTGAGACATACCGTTTATTACCTACATCGGTTGTATTTGTCCTATACTGATCTCGTTCCTCGATGGTCATAGCATCCCATTTCTTTGCCTTAGAATTGTTCCTCCATTTGTAGTAGAAGTATGTAGCCGGATATTGTACCACCTGCAAGGGACATAAATTTCGTGTGCATGGAAGGAGACAGTGGAGATTATGACTTACACACATCCAGACACAGATAACCAGCAGGCCTTTGTTTGCTTTGAAGTATCGTGGTGAATCATTAGATTGATAAACTGTGGATTTAGTATTATATTTTATGGGCATACTCAGAGTGAGTATGGGAAGACTTACTGTTCGCTCCAATCATCCCACTAACTTGAACCCACATGTTGTAAAGACTGTAGTTCAGTTAGAATGACAGCAAATTAGAATCGTGGGTTTGACATACGATGCAGAAACTGTTCGGTTCTGGACAGATCCTGCATTCCGGCTTGTCCAGGCAACTTGTATAGGATGTGTGCTAATAAGCTCAATTAGCCCTTGATAAATTGTTCTTCCATGGTGTGGTACTCACTATGGGTACGACAACAGTACTGTTGCAATTGCAAAATAAGCCCAAGGGCCAATTGGATCAGGCATAGCTATCAAAGCTACGAAGCAAGGCAACAGCCAAGCATCTTCCGCCATTGATATAAAACTTCTGTTGTTCACTAACTCGCTCGCAGCAGTGATGATTAACATTGATATACAGTATCCAACGGTACTTGGAATGGTGAGTAGGTTTGTCTCAATAACAGTGAATCCAAGTTCTCGGAAGGAAATAGTCAAGTATTGGGCGACTGGGTATTTGGGTATACCAAACAACAGGCCTAGAGCGTACAATGGCCACATATCGTAATCCTTTGCACAGTCCCAGATCTGTTTGACGGAAAGACCTTGCCGGTTGAACATTCCTCCTTTATGGGGGTCATCTCGGATGACTGAAGGTAGTGTCAGATATGATTTATCTAAGTCTGCGTATTTCGGCGACATACCTGAGTTAACAATAATCTTCTCTTCTCTCTCGGTGAAATATCCTTTGGGATTCCACCAGGACTTTGTCTTCGCCGGGGACTGAGGCATGAGGAAGAACGAGGCAACCCCAATCACAACTATAGCAAATCAGTACTCCTAACAATGTAAGTTTAGGCAATACTTACAAGTAAAAATACCCCTGAATATGTTAGCGATGATTAGATACGTAGATTTTAAGGGACAGGACTTACTCGATGAGGAACAACCACTGCCAACCTGCATACCCCCGAATACCACGCATTGACAAAAGACCAACAGCGGCGAAACCGACACCAATGTCGGCTAAGGAGAAAGTGAGAAGGATATTTTAAGCTTGCAAGACAGATAACTTACCTAGTGACGAAAACAGCCAGAACCAGGCCAACCGGATCGGAAGCTGAGGAAATGAGTACAGTACTTTATATAGTAATTGTGACTGGGAATACCACTTACCGATGTGCTTGTATAGAAGTAGCTAAGGTACAGAATAGTGTCGCTGTCAACAGATTAGTAGCTTACTTAGGCACTCAAAGGATCACGAATACTTGCGGTATAAAACCACCTTGAAATGTCGCACTATATGGTTAGTAGAAGATTGCACTGCAGCCAGCTACTAGACTCACATCAAATATCTAGTAACGAGGAATGAAGCCCGGCCTTTGAGAAAAAACTGCATAGCAGAAATGAAGCTAAAAATGCAAATTTGGATTGGTATCCATCTGTCTGGGCCGATACTAAAAGTCTAGTTTAGCTCTGGATACCTTTACTCGGAGAGAGCTTACAGACCGTTTAGAGATCAGCTGAGATGGAAGTTCAGCGACTAAAAACCCAACCCGGGAGATGGTTTGGCCAAGATTCTATCACACATTAACGCTGAAAATTCCTTTCGAGATGCGACACTCACGTAATCATTTTTGGAAAGATTCAGATCATCGAGCATATTATCTGAAACGGCGTTGCTAATGTTTCCCCGATCCGTATTCAGAGCGAAAAACATGATGCAGACCCAGGTCTGAAAGGTCAACTTCAAGCTGTTTTAAGCCCATAGGACACAGTTTTGAAAGCTTACCATTATCTTCCAATCAACTTTGCGTCGTACTGCCTTCTCCTCCCTCCATGTCCAACGAGCAGAAGGGTCAAAAGCACTCCAGTTCTCCCATCTTGGGTGAATGTACGATTTTTTATACTCCTCGACGTTCTCAGAGTCCCAGACACTAGGTTGTGTGGCAATCTGAATCAAATCAGCAAACAGCCCCGTTCATGAGTTATAAGATGGTCATGTACCGCATCGAGGTCATACTCATTCCTCTTGCCCTTCCGAATGCCTACAAAGCGTAAGATGGCATCACCAAGAACTGCCTCCATATGCTGAGTCTCCTGGGTTGCTAGGGGTGACAATGGAAGTAGGGCATGGCCACTGCCATGCCTTGCGTCAGATTCTCCTTTGGATTTTAAGCTGGCATGGTCCGAAGGCGACGAAGATTCAGTAACTGAGGGAGTAATTACTGGTTTCTGAGTAGCCATTTTGTTCTTCAACTCAGTAAAGGAAGGATAAAATGAGGCGGTATAGTCTTTGATGTCTACAGAATCGAAACGGCCGAGCGACAAGACAACAGCCAGAAACGAACGACTTCAAGTTGTGATAAGGCAGAAAGCAGCTCAATGAATCCCATCAATTTACGTTCTTCTTTATGAGGGATATTATCATTAATAAATTTGATGAAGTTCGGCGCAGTGGTTATTGTATGGGGTAACATCGCTCGAAATATATTTTGCGCCATTATACACCATTAGCAAGTTGAATGTCGTGATTACAAAAGGACGCCAAACGTGGGATTAATTGACATTCAATATTTATCTCGTAATATTGTGAGGAGCAGAAATACAATTTACAAGCCATTTACAGTTGTCATACTTATTCTTCGGGCTGACAATCTGTCCCCGTCCTGGTACCGTGATAACTGCCGCCTTTGTACGCGGCAGCATGGAGATGTCCAGGATCGTCCATCCGGAACGTATCCGGTTGTACAGTCTGTTGTGACGGAGATAGAGGAGATATCCGGACAAGTCAATTTAGTATGGGTTGAAGCACTCACCAAGTTTCCTCTCCCAGGCGCTCTTACGTCCGCTGCATGCTCTCCATTTGGGCGGCGAACTTTGGGCCACAAGGGAGGCGCAATACATTTGATGCAACCAATCTGCAGACTCAAAACGTTTGGCACTATCTAAATAAGCCCAACAAAAATTAACAGTAAAAGTATAGTGCAATTAATTGTTCTACGTAAAGTTCCCGACAAAGTGTTCTACCTCCTCATGCGCAGCGCCAGGGACGTAAACGCGAATAAATCGATCCTCATAGGCGATGTCTGTGGTTGGGCCTGAGCATTCCCCAATTTCTCACCTTTGCTTCGTCTCCTCAAAGGTTCTCTCATCATACCTCGTCCCCAAACTCTCTCTTGACCCCTTTCTGCGGGAGGGGCTGTTCAAGGCTGACCTGGGTATGCCGTCTATCCTTCCCGCCCGAAAGCCAAACTCCCGTATGGCCAGCGGAGAATGATTTTATTAAGGGACACAAGTGCCTGTTGGTGCTGGCATGCGGGGCACAGCCGAGTTTCGGGCGACGATGCGGTAGTTAAGGTGTCCGCGGCGGTCAAATACCCCCGCGACCGCATTTGGGCCTGCGCAACCGAGGGCGAGTGAACCCAGGTCCCTATAACAATCTCATCTCCGAGCACAGGATTCGCGACTGCTGCCTCGCGCATTCTCGTCCTACCAGTCGACCGATTCTCACGCCGTTGAGGAGAGGAGCTAGAGTTAGGTGCGGCCGTGGGAGGGCAGGTAGGCCGAATATCCTAGAATCTGGAGGCAAGTGGTGTGGGGGACGGCGCACGGGAGGAGCTCCCAGGTGGGATGGCGTTGGAGTAGGCGATCATCCTTGTGCCCAGTTGGCTATTCGTTATAAGCAATTGCTTGATAATATTTAGATATAACTTACTCTCTGTATATGCAGGTAAAGGCTAGCCTTTCTGGTAAACCCGTTTGAGCAACGATGGCGTTGTGGATCACGTTCGGGTAACGCATGCCATCTTGGACAAGCACAGCGATAGCCTCTTTCAACTGGTAATATAAGCACTGCATTAAGTCTTGCCGCCATCTTTATCCACATTATCAGAGAATAAGCGTGGCCTTAGAGCTCACGAGCCCCAAACACTCTGCTGGTGCTTCTGCCTATCAAGCATATCTAGAGTCAATATCTACTCGGAGGATCTCCGCATCATCGCGACCCGTTAAAGGATAAACTCACACAATTCGATGGCTATATACATCTACGACAGACAGTGTTGCGAAGCCTTTTGGCTTGGTGGGAGAGGTTGTCGGATTAGTCCGCCATCACATTGGCCGACATTGAAAGCTCTAGATCTTAAGTCGTCAAGAGCATCCGAGTAGGACGTACTGATGTTGACCATATGATCTAGCGCATCTCGATGCTGTCCAATACCATAAAAACTGATTCGGACACGGACGCCTCAGATATCACGGGAGGCCAGCTCTCAAATACTGCTAGTCCAATGAGATCATCTCCATTTTCATCTCCCGGTTGCTGCTCAACTCTTCTGCGCAGCCTTTTCAGCCTTTTTTCCATTATAGCCATTTTTCTCTCGGCTTCTGTTCTCAAAAATACTTCATGCGCCGAGCTTCGTTTAGAGTCCATCACCTCGTTAACTGCTATTGTCAGCTTCTTGTTCAATGCTTTGATAGTTCCCTCAGCGCACCTCCAGTCGCGCTCATCTTCATCCAAATCTTTTAACCAAGGGTGCGTATCCTTCCAGTGTTGCCACGCCTTTGGATCTTCCTCATAATCTGGGCAAGCCCAAAGGTAGTCCTTGCTTGTGTAAACTGTGGCAGCAGAGGACTTGCATTCGTCAAAGGTCTCGCATTCATCAGAGGACTCGCATTCATCAGAGGACTCCAATTCGTAAGCCAATTCTAGTTCCGCATTCAGCTCATCGATATCGTTGTCCATGGCCTCCACTATGTATTTCAGTCTGGATATTTCATTTTCATGGTTACGAATCGTATCGCGCTGTGCCCGGATTGTTCGGTTTGCAATGTCTCTGCCAGAAAGTAGAAATCCACGTCTGGAAGACATAATGGCGATGAGTGAGAACCAAAGGTTCAAATACTGTAGTAAGGTATCAAAATTTAGCAGACGGTAAAGACGCCTCAGTGTTATGAAGCTAGAGTTTTGTGCTCTTTGCTATAAAACTTGATAGACAGTTGGAAAGAGGAAGATGGGACCGAGAGTTGCCGTTGTAAGGGGTATATAAATGCGTTATATAAATAGAACGAATAATGTTGTATAAAGAAAATGAGTGGTGTTGTATAAAGAAAGTGAATGATGCTGTATAAAGAAAATTAATAGTGGGTGTATAAAGATAAAGAATAATGGGCGAATAGATATAATGAACAATGGCGTATAAAGAGAATGGACAATGTTGAAACGGATTGAATATTCTCTTTCGGAGACTCACTCCCATGTATGATTCACCTGCTCTCTAGTATTTGAGGGTGTGGTTGGGGCGGAATTGGCAATCCTGTATCAATTGCCATACCGTCACCTGCATAGAGATGGTGACGAAACGCATATTATAACATATATAAAGTCGTCAAGTCGGCAGAAAATCTCTAGAGATTAGGGTAATAGTTCGGGGAGGGATATAAGTGAGTATAGTAAATCGGTGCTGGAGAAAAGAGGCGGATAGAACAGGAACAAAGATACTACCTTTATACTTCCACCAGGAGCTCCTTTCAACGTTTGAAGACCGATACAAGCAAATAAAGCGTCGGGGAGCAGGCAAATCGTCACCCATTTACTCAATCAGTGACCCAACAAACCAGGGAGTAGATCCACTCACACAGTCGCCGAATGTTTTCCTTGCGATCTTATAATGTTCGAGCACCATGTGCTCCCCCATACCCACATATTGAACCACACATCTTTAACTGCATCTGCGATTGTTGTTGCTATACTCCATGTGACCGATCGATGGTTGATTTGGTATCGTGGGAGCGAGTTTGCCAAAATGGATGCATGTTCCCAAACTGTATAGTCGTTTGTAGACCGAATTGCTTGGAGGAAATCATATGCCATTAATAATTTATAGTCAGGGGCACGGGGTCTTCAATCGGAGGTGGTGGTACCCCTAGCCGTATAATCTCCATTCCCCCTTGTGCCACAGGCATCTCGGCATCGTCCACCACGTCCCTCTGATCCCCGGCTTTAGTCTCATCTCTGATCTCGAACCCTTCGTGAACAAGGCACAGCCGGAATCCATTCTGTGGCCCATAGCGGCCTGTTTCGTATATCACGAAAAACAGGGCTTTGCTTGTTACCCCGCCTCGAACAACGCCATGGTTGCGAATGTAATGACGGACAGAGCCGGGGCTGCTGGAGATCTCGTCCAAGGCACCAGAGGTGGCGAGCTCGATAAGGTGCGCCGAGGCACTGGTAGGGGTGAGGGTCGATGGCATTGTTGGTGAGACAAAGAATAGAGCTCAAAGCAGCCACAGGCGCAGTGGGATGCTGTTCTCACGCCTCCTTTCTCAGTGGGACAGTTTGTTGGTTTATTTGCGAAGTAGAAATGAGATTGTTAAATATTGAGCGCTTGTGTCTGGAGTACGGGATCGGTATTGGCCTGCCGATAAGCGGGGTAATCGGCATTTGCGGGCGCGAGCTTCCCGATCCCGCCACGAGCGGCCCGCACCCAAATGGACGGTGATCCATGTAGATCCGATGAAGAATGAATGGGGTTTATTATTTTACGGATATACATATTTTTAGTTGCTACTTGGCCTGTGACGCTTTGAGATGGTAGATCTTATCGCTTATCGACTTAGCTGTGCTTGTAGACTACGAGATACCCACCGACACCACACACGAAGTGATAAAGATCGTTACAGTGATGGACTTGATTCAACCTGAGGGTATACAAGTACTATCTAGGATCTACAAACTGGCATGGACCATAATGGCACACTAATACGGGGAAAATGCGTGGGTCTCAGACATTATGACATGCTTCCTCTCCGTCTTGCTTTCTGCATACGGCATCTAACACCAGACGCCGTGGCTGAAAATTCCGGCTAATGTACCAATCCCAGTAGTCAAGTATTGTTCGAAGGGGGTGGTAGGCTTGATGTAGCCACGCTTGAACATGTGCATTATCGATAGAACGTGTTACCAGGTTATGTTTTTCTCCTTGGGGATTAGTTGACCAGAGCTGCTTGCACCATTCTCCCGGTTCTTGACGGGAGTTGGCAGAGCGCCGTTTGTCGACCACCAAAATCATTCCATGTTCTCTTCACCATTTGGTGCCACTGAGCCGCAGAACATATTAGCGCACTGTATTACAGGCGCTTGCTTGAGGAAGGCTTGTAGCTGCTGTGGTGTATTGTGCGAACTTTATGCTTGGCCCTTCGAGGTATTATCCGAGGTTTCTAAGGGGGCGTAGTGTGTGTAACCACTGTAGATCTCCAACATGGCGCTTCACTGCATGAAGAACGCACATGCACCAGATGATGCAGTCCCCAGCACACCTGAACTAACCACCATAAAGTGCAGTTCCTTCTTATGTCTGTTGGTCTGCTGTTTTTCTGTTGAGTTGTGGCCCGATCTACACGTATGTGCGACCAAAACACCCATAAATCTTCAACGCAATCTTGGAGTATGACTCTTCGAATAATAGAGATGCCACACTCTCTTCACCGCTATTGCAGTATGGAACTCTCGCCGAATAGGAGCACACCTGATCCTGGAACTGCCTGTCCCGGCAGCCTTGTGGAACTGCAGGGCGAGCGAGCGAGCGTGCCCAATGTAACAATAATTGCTGGGACAAAGAGGCGCAAAAAAAAGCCGCAAGGAAAAGAGCCGCATACTTTATGTGTGTGGTGCAAACGACGCTGTCGCAGAACTGGGGATAGCAGCTGAGTTTTGGCCCCCCTGACAAATAGTTCGCGCACTGAAATGGACCAGCCTGTGCTTGACCCTCCGCATTTACCAGCCGCAGGGTTACCGCAGACCCAAGTAGCTGGAGCCCAAGGTAATGGTACCTTCTAGTCGGGTATCCATACCAGTCGATATAAGGCAGGTGGCCGGCCACTGGATTGAGGATCCAGGATCTAATAGGCAGCGCGAAAATTTAGAGCCTCCTCTTACTACCATGCATAACCAGCCTCGTGTTCACGCCTGGCTGCTCGGCAGATAAAGTGCTTCCATGATGCCACCCATGGAATGCGGCTGGAAATCCTTAGAAGCACGGCCGATGTAGGACCGTTCGGCAATACCGAGAAGCCTCAAGGGGGACAGAATATGGACATGGCCTAATCTCCGTTGCTCGTGCTCGCGAAAATTGGGAATACTCTGTCTCAAACTGGTTATTGCCTGTAGATATAATCACTCTCGTTCGCCATCATTGTACACCACTTGACAGCCTTAGCCGTGACGGATACGTTTGTGGTACCGTAAGTTGGTGGCCAGCCCATGCCACATCGCCGGAATCGCCAAACGACTGGTCGATTCTATATATTAAGGAGAAGATGACGACGTCCAGTAGCGAACGGTGTTGACCAGTCAGTGTCAGCACCTGGATGGTCGCCAGAGCCTTCCCGTCGCTAACGTCTCATAAGAGAGCTTGTGACTAGGCGGCTCTTCCAGGTCGTGTGAGTTGCCACCAGTGGCATATGGGTGGGGTCCCTTGTTATCGCACAGTCACATCTTCTCCGTCACAACGGTAACGACGGGTTTCGTTTGGTGGATAGACTTATTAGTTGGAAACAGCTGAGTGTCAGGATATTGCGAACTCCTGCAATTTCAGGTCGCGTTGTTGCCTCACAGAAACCCCTGGCCTTTACAGGTGTCGGACAGAGTAGCTGGCGTCACCATATCACCAATAGTGAACGCGTTCCAGAGCTGCAAAGTCATACACCAATAAGGTCTGGATAACAAAAATACCTTTATTACACCGCTTTTTGGGAGCTCCTAGCTGTAGTCAGCTTTTATCTTCCAGTAACATTAGGGGCTATCCATGAGGGTTTGTGTTTGTCCTACTTGGCAAGCCCCTTAAACTCAAGACTCGAACACATAAGAGTCCCATGAATGCATCGCAGCAAAACTCGACATGTGTGACGTTGATCTTCAGTATATCGTCTTTCCAGGTCGATTACCATCCTCGGGGTGGTTCAGCTTGTAAGTTTGGTCCCGTTTGTCCTGACCGGAGCTTTTGTGCGTTTCATAGCTGATAAAGGGGCACACTAGAAAATCCGTATCGCACTCTTTGTGAGATACATCCAAGTTGACGAAAACGATTCCCATATTTCATCGAATCGGTCCCAGGCACGGGTAAAATCAGTGTTCCTGGCCGACAATTCACTCTTCATATCTCGTCGCCTTCAGCCAGCACCGCAAGTGAAGTCCGTCAAAATGGACGGTGCAAACGCCAACCCTGTACTGCTATCGACAATGTATAAATGCTGCCGCTGTGACAGTCATGTCCTCAAAAGCGGACCGCCAGACATATGTGTGTGTGAGCACAAGAAGTGCAAATACTGCCAAGACCCGCATCCACGACCGGAGATAAACGATCCCTTGGTCAAGACCTAAGGATGAAGCTGACAATGCAAGACATGTCGTGGAGGCCACTAGTCTGGAGACATCGTTGGAGAGGCCACGATACTATGGCGGGATGTGGTCGAAACCCATTCGGTATTTCTTGAGGTCGATGGCGCTCGTGAAGCTGAAAGTTTCAGCGTTTTATCAGAGTATTCCCTTTTCGTCATGTCGCAATTCATGATTGTATGGGGGCTATACTATATCAGGACTTCAGATGATTTGCGTTGACGTTGAGTGTTGTCTTGGTTATTTGCTGTATTGCTACGTGGAGTTTGCTTTATCTGAGCTGAGATTTTGCTATTTGACCACGCCGACGCTGACGGTTTACTTGAAGGACTTTCGAAAATCTGTGTGGCGTTTTTTCCCCCCGAGATCTCGATGGCTGCATAACGGCGGTGTCGGTTGTATCGATGTTATCGTTCCTCCCTGACCGCTTATTGAGCAAGTTTTTCTTTTCACCACACCGTTACATGGTATCATTTGTCAAGTGCAGTTAGCCTATCCAACCACAGATGTTGCTGGCCAACGTTAGGCGTTTGGAATTCATCAATTATTATGCTCTTGTCCTTGATCGATTCATTTCGTGAACATTGTTTACCTGTTTGGCTGACACGTGACGCCTTGGGAATCCAGGCTTCCCATCCATTTGCCCAGCAGGTTTATTAGCCTTGCGTCTGACCAGACGTCCAGCTCTACCAGTCATTTTTCAGCGTTTTATATAGATTTTGGGTGGTGACATGGTCAGGGTCATTGGCAGGCCGCCATCCGACACTCAGCCAGTCGGCGCCTTTCAGAAGACTAGGTGCATCAGGGTTAGGGGTACTCAACGCCCTCCTTCTTACCATGAAGATCTTGATGGGCCCTGCACTTTTTGGAGTCTGTCTCACCAATAGTGTGCTACGGAGCAGGTGGGTGCCCGCTTGAAATGCGACGTTCCCAGCTAACTTTTTGCATGGGGGAAGACTTGGCCAAGTTCAATAACGTGAGTCAGGCTGACTCAAGAAGCTCGTGGCGCTTTCTGACCCTCCGGTGATGAGGAGGCATAATGCGGACATAACTAAGGCAGGCGCATCCCTTGCCCTATCTTAAGCATAATCTCCCAAGACGTTCAAAGTCTTGAGTATGGGTATTATTCCCATCGTGGAACAAAGTATATTTATCACATTGCCATACGAGTCAAGTCGAATCGCAACTTCCACACTCCCTGGTAACATTATGGTAATATATTATAACATTTTAATCCCTCACTCTACGGAATCTAGTCTCGTACGCGTCTCCTACGTCAAGACTCGCGTCACATGCCCCCTTTCACACAACGCACAAGTTCCACACGGACACAACCTATCACAACGAATAAACATCAAAACAAGCTATCTCTCAATAGCTGTCATTATTAAAAAGGGTAAACCGGTGTCAGGCAGCTAATAAGTCGGGCATCTATCTTCGCAGGACTCTAATATAAAGTGGTGGGACGGTGTTGATGCTCGCCAGCCAATCGCAAGGATGACACGGGAGCTCAATATGGCAACTCGAGAGCTGAAACTCTTAACACCTGGAACAGAGCTGTAACAAGCAGACACACAACAATCTTCAAAGCATGCGCATTAATGTGGCTAGTCACGTATTGCATGTTGTTATCAGATATTTATGGGCTCATCTCGCGTTCAGTCCATTCTATGGGGCCATACTTCAAGGCTCTTGGTACACTTCCGATATCCACCAACGGTATTGACCAAATGCAATCCCATGCCAAACTCCATGCATAAAAAACCCAGCCAAAGACGCCAGATTAAGTAACCTATTAAGCGCAATGCAGAAAACGCTCCCCCATTAATGTGCATTTCTTGGTATGCACTCTGCCGTCATTGTCGGCGCCACCCCCTTCTCCGTAATAGCCGGTTCCGGGCCCTTCAACTTCCTACCACGGAATGGGCGTGGTTTCCGCATATCTTTATCTGACATGAACCCCACCTCGACAAGCAGCTCTTCCATCCAACGGCCAGTTTCGAATTGAGATTCGTGGCTCTCGTGATTGCGACAGGGAGAATGTTTGATCGGTAGCACCCAGTCAATAAAATTGTTTCCCATCACCGATTTCCAGTTACCAGCTGCTCCAAGGTCCCATGGATTTCGGCCCATTGCAAGCTGGAGAATGGCGAACGTTCTGGTCGCTCTTGCATCCCGTTCAGATGAAACCTCGGTCTCGCTAATAATCTCGTGTGGTGAAGACGCTGGTGACGATGGTGCCGAAGGTGATGGTTTCTCGCTCGGCGAGAGAGGTAGTGGGTAGGTAATATGCGGGTAATTACCCTGTTGAGGAAGAGTGAATGTTGGGGGGATTAATGCAGCAACTAGCCATGCGCGACGTTTTTTGCTCAAGTTTTCAATTGTCGTAAGGTTTGAGAAAACAAACTGTAGTGAGCTGCATGACATCCCAAAAGTGAAGAGGCCAAAAAATCCAGAGCTAGTCGACAGTTAGAGTGGGTTTCTGACTAGGATGGGCCTAACCTACACAGCAACAAGAGCCACAAAGTGGCCGTTTAGTTCCGACTGAGAAGGAGGTCAGCAAAAGCAAGAATAAATATATCGGTATCAGGTGATATGGTATAGTAAACGCACTGTATTTGACAGATCTTCCTTGAGATATATTGCCGTGACTACCACCACAAAGAGGCAGTACAAGAAAGCGTATGCCACAAATTGGACAAAGAATTTAAAGCTGTTCTCTCCGACAACACCACCAACCCTACCACAAGTCAGTTCTGGGGCTCCAGAACAAGTCGACGAGACGTACCATGGGCAATAATGATCCATTTTGTAAACGCATCTTCCGACATCGCTGCAGTGATGCGTTCTGTCTGGCTTCCAATTGGCGCATTCGCTACACCACTTTGGGCGTCCATCTTGAGTGCAGACAAAGACATCTTTCGTATAAAACAGCTCCAGCCCAGGGGAATCCGCGCCATCATCTCTGGCTATGGCGGTTTCCGAAGAAGGATATTCATGCCCCAGCGGGTCATTAGCT
Source organism: Pseudogymnoascus sp. BL549 (assembly GCA_001630585.1). Lineage (NCBI taxonomy): Eukaryota > Fungi > Ascomycota > Leotiomycetes > Thelebolales > Thelebolaceae > Pseudogymnoascus > Pseudogymnoascus sp. BL549. Next base: position 40,251 of record LNAR01002097.1, on the reverse strand, counting down.
CTGTTGGTTGCCCTGTTGTGCTGCGGCGAAATGCTCTTGTCGCTGTTGTCGCCCTTGTTATATTTCTTTGCTGCAGGTCCCAACGGCAGATACCCTGGATCGACAGTGACAATATGAACGAGCCTCCCATAAGTTATTGCCATAAAAAGACATAGAACGAAGTATATCGCGAGTAGGGCAGCGGATATGCCAGGGCGCGGCCTATGGCCTTTGAGAAGGAAGTTAACTGGTCTCGTTAGCATGCTTCGTTCAATTTCCCGTCCATAAATTCAAACTCACCACATAGCTGTGCAACAAATACATATGTTGCATATGCTACTGTGCCAGTAAGAAAGGTTGGGACAATGCGCCCAGCCCATTTGTTGACGGCTTCGGGATTAACGGGCGCCATATCGATTCCCAGTATGCCAACTTGTTGTTTGATATGAATGATAGGTATAGATACTAAAGCTCTACGTGACCCCAAACTTTGGAGGGCTCGCTTTTAAATGCGACCTCATCTCATCAATAACAATGGTGTCGCAGACGTTGGCGGTTAACAAACATATTCGTACCCGTCGCCGCTTCCACCACCCTTGGACAAGCCTGGCCTTAAACAAAATACCGGATCGGATAAATTAATATTCCGTGATCCACATTGTATCGATACATCATTTCTACTCTTCCTCAACAACAACAACACTGGCATCAACGAAGAACCTTCTGCCATCACCGGCACAACTAACTTTCGCTTGGTTCCGCCCATAGGATGAATATAGGAGACTATTCGTTTGAGATGGTCGAAAAATGTAAGCCCAACCAATATATCAGAATGTACAACTCGGCTATGGGGTCAGCCTGACAGCGATATGTCCCCACTTGCCCCGCTACCGGTGTGTGTGCTCTTCACCGAACGTCAGGCTGATGATAGTAGTATCTTGTATATCTCTCTGAGACATTATGTGGAGCACTGCGTTCACCGTGGCATGGCAACATATCTCAACAACGCCCAACATTTTGCCAAGACTCATACTCGGCAAGGCTGAGACACAGCGACTAGCAGTCTGACAACGGTATGTTCTCGCACAAACGTTCTTTAAACTCTCTTTATTTGATTGAATAATGCCAACTCTTAAGTTAAGTCTTCATCTTGATTTCATACGTATACACTGTGCAAATATCGTCGGCGCAATGCGGCCCGAAATTTGACCGCATTGCGACCCAGAGCTTCCAATATACAATACAGGGCGGACCTACTCAGCCACGCGGTGAGAGGAAGTGTTGAGAGGAAGTGTTCCCGAAAGCATACTCTCCTGAAAGCATACTCGTCAATTATCTACCTCTGGTGCTTCATCAGGGCTAAGCATGTACTCCAAGATGTTGCTACCGGAAAGGCCAAACCCGGGTCCCGGGGCATGGGGGCTTACCAGCTCACCCGACCGATACCCGCCCCTTGTTACTATCGGTGAGTTAGCCAACTTACCAACCGGAGCGGAGCTGGACGCCTTAGCGAACGAGTTATCATATGCCACAAGAATAAAGCAACGGGGCTCGTTTACATGCCCGGGACCGTGTGACACTTTGGCCAGCACTGCCATCGCCCCCAGAGAGCCTATTACGCCCTATCACTGGTGCCATGGAAGACCGCGCTTGGGAGTTGATGGAAGACATGTCGCCTTCTCAGTCAAGCCCTCCGGTTCCCGCCGGCGCACTGCGCCCTGCGCCGTCTATGCCACCCGCTTTGCTCTAAGTTGATGAATCGGACTCGCCGGGTTGACATGCAAAGGTGATCACTTCAGTTTATTGGGTCTCGGTGTGTCGTTCGGTGTGTTAGTTTACCAGAATTTTTTATCACCTCTTTCGCGTCACTGTTTCTATTTGGCAGTCACTTCAGACCGCTAGTTGCCGTCGATTCCAGCCTCTATCGATTGGAAGGGGCATATAACCACTTCGCCCCGTTTTCCAAACACGTATTTTCTTGTCGGTGTAATGCTGTGATGTCCTCAGGTACCAGGGCACTCATTGGATTGTGTAAGAAGACACTGGTTTTGTTGTTTCTGTGTGTGGATTTGTGCTTTGTGGAGATGGACTCACACGCCTCACTTTTCAAGTAAAAAGGGGAAAGAGGAGGACGCCTTGGATCGTTCTCAATGTATATATATCTCTACCTACTCTCACGAAATCATCATATTCTCGATATCAAACTCAGGATTCCCAAGAAGCGCGCATTCATTCCCGCAACGCCTTTAATCTAAATCTTCTTTGACTCCATTGCATCGAGAGCTACTTAGGCTTACCCCGACTGACTCTAATCAAAATGGCGTGGACATGCAAAGGCTGTAATACAGTCAACAAAACCGCAAACAGTAATTGCACTGGATGCGGATACCACAAAAGCCAGAAATGGGTCAAGATGATTTTCTGTGCTTCCTGCGGCGACGGGCCATACCTGGCTGCGAACAATGTTGCTTGTATGAACCCAAGGTGTTACCACAGGTTCAACGGGGACTGCCAGGTTGAGTGGCACCCCAAAACCTAAGATCTTGGCTGGGGAAGGGGGGGAGTGTGGGTTGGGATGTGAATGGGCGAGTGATTATGGGATTTGAAAGACGGGACTGGCGTTGGAATTACAGACTGGTTTGTTGGACTCCGCGTTCAGTTCGCCCTTGCATACTAATTGCCTCACAGGCCAGCGGCGGCACACTACAGAAATGCGTCGATAAAGCACGAGATACAGTACAGGGGGATACGGCACAATGCATTGGGGGGCGAAGGGCGTTTTCTGGGGCTGGGCATTGATATAGAGGTTAGATTAAGGGGTGGCTGAGGCCTAGGCTTTTAGATGGCGAAATTGTTACCGATCGTTTTGTTAGAGAATTGGATTTAAGTTCAGCTTGGCGCATACACATCTCATTCTCAACCATTCATAAAACATGCTTCGAAATTGCCCTGGTCTAGTAATGTCATGTGAAGGCCACCGAGTTGTCGCGTCCTGGGAATGGGTAACAGGCACAGCCTGTGTGGCACAGTCTAACCAAGGGGATGCCATGTTCGCGATATACCGATCGAGAACCGCATTTCAACGTTCCACATCGTTGGGATCCATCGTTGCACTGCCCCAGCCTACGACCACCCGTTACCATATCGTCGGGGCAATATCCTTCGGCACGTGATTCAGATTCAGGGCATGAGGGCGGCCGGCCCAGGCAGCAGTAAGATGATAGTAAGGTACTGTTCCTGTTCGGCTCAGCGAGGTTGGTGGTGCCTTGCGAGAACAATAGTCTGCGCCCCTTTGCAATGGGGTCTCGGGCTCTGACTGAAAGCGGTTCGCATTCGTATGAGCGGTTAACGAAGGTCAACAGGTTGACCAGGATTCGGACTTGAGAGAGCCCACGCTCTGCCTCGCAGTACGGCACGGGCACGAGTGGTAAACAGTGCAACGCGTCCGTCTCTGCGTGAGTTGCTGCGCAATTTCACGAGGGATTGCACCGATGGGTAGAAAGCACTGGAATATGGATTCTGGTACTCTTGGTTGCAATGGCACACCGCCGTTATGAGGAGGGGAAGACAAGGCTGCCAAATTCGCCCTAATACTACACCGTTACCGATCACTGCGCGGTTCGGTCAAAACGGACGCCCCAGTAACACCTGTTGCTTAGTAATCGCAGAGCCTCATACCAACACAGCCAGGAACACAGCCAGGGGGTATTCCCGCATGATTGAGCAATTTGTGACAACAGAGTCATCAGTCTAACAGCGCTGGCTATATTGTTATGACGGATCCAAAACAATGGAAAGAGATATGATTCAATGTCCGCCTCAAATTCACGCTCTACAGGTCCCGTGCAGGTCATGAGCCACATACCGTGTTCGCAGTGGGTCTTCTCACCGAGCTGCCTCTGCGCGGGAGCTTGCCTCAGCTGCCGCTCGTAAGGCTGTTTTACCGCAGCAGCGTGATCGCTGTTATGTGCCTGTTTCTAGCGCAGGAACGGGCTTGGTAAGGGGCAGTTCCAATCGCTTCTTGGGTTGGTAAGTTGCCGCCTTCCGCGGACATGAAGGGCAGACATGGCACGTTGCTGGCAGACCGCTCTGTCGGTGGACATGAATTTGAGGCGGATTTAAAGTATGCGCTATAACGGTCCATATGGCCCTACCGGTCGCCTCACATAGGGCACGATCTATGAGATTGGGCAACAATGTGAGGCAGGCACCTTCGGTGAGGTAATATAGTTTCTATTGTCCAGCTCCGACATTGGTCAATGTTGTCCCATATATGGCACAGCAACAATGGTTCCTGTGACATCTCTATATATATATTCTTGATGGCCTCCATTTAAAGGCCCTCTAGAATCTACGATACCAGATCACACTCGCCCATCGCCATCGCCATTGACCTTCATATTTTACTCATACCAATACATATCACAGACGTCCATCACCATTGAGATTGACCTTTCATATTCTACCCATACCAATACATCCTCCCAAGCAATATTATGCAATCATCTATAACCATGATCGGTTCGGAAATCCAAACCTACGGCACTGGGGCATCTTTGGGCGGCGTGGCTCACACATCAAGATCGATTTCGGTTGAGAATATGGCAGCTCATCAACTTGCACAACTCTCCCTCGGCAACATGAATGATTCCATGGTCTCCTGTGATGCTAGTCATGCCCACTCTTTGGGTGTGCGTGTAAAACACTGTTACGATGGTTCCTCCAACGCCGCGGCCCTTGGAATAGGCTCAGACTCAGGGATCCGGACTCGGGGTAGTAAAGTCAAGATGTGGACGTGCTGTGATTGCGGAGAAACAGGAATGACGACCCACATAACAATCTGCTCCTGCAACCACCGTCGCTGCGACTACTGCGAGACCTATGCCTCGCACAAATAGACGTCCCTTCACCAACACCACTGACGACAACAACTGGTGACGAGGGTGCATATTCTATGATACTTCTGGGGAGTTGGTATTTGGCGGCATTTAGAATCAGCATGCAACGTTGCACGGCGCTATAGGAATGTTTACTCTATGGCATAGCGGGTGAGGGAGGCGAAGGGAACTGTTATTTTGCGTTGTTTTTTTGATCTTTTTGATTTAATTTCCTTCGTCCCTGTACTTTGATTTTTGGTGGGGATAAGAGATGGCTCTACAGAATTCTTGTTATCATTTGTTTTTTTTTGCATTGGTTGGAACAGGCGTCCATGTACGAACAATCTACAGTTTACAGCTTACAGTTTATAAGAACAGGGCGAACAGACTTGGGGGACAGGACGAGCATATTTGGATTTAGACTCAGTTCGCACGCGGCATCTGCATTTGTTTTTTTAGTTTTGTTATTATTCGATACATTTGGTTTGGCTTTATGATTGTTCGGTGATGATACTTTGTGAATGCCCAGAGTGAAACAAAAGCAGTCCCCGGATCATATATAAAACCACAAGCTATCTCTTCTCCAGACAAGAAAACAATTCGAATAAAACAGGCTCCACTTGTGCCCTTCAGCAGCTTCTTCGGCGATTCCTCTAAAGTCCCCTCAACAGCTCCTGGAACAGCCCTTCCAGCAGCCCCTTAAAGGTAGTATCTCGACTCATTTCGGGCTCCACATCATAATACCACCTTGTTCTTGGTCCCACGATTCAATCGAATTAGTAAACCTTCCCAGAAGATCAAATCCGAGACTATTGTAAAGTCGCTCCCCCATCATGCTCGCTTCCAGCCCAATTACGACGCCCTCTTTCTGCGCTCGTTCTATCACCCACGCCATCAGCTTCTTCCCCACGCCCCTTCCACGCCATGGCTCCGACACAACAACACTCTGCGCATACCACCGATTCTTCCTATCCTCCCTGTCCTTCCAATGTTTCTTGTCCTCCACCTCCCCGTACTTCATAAATTCCGCTAGCCCTTCAGCACTCTGGCTCCGATCCGGAAACGCCCACGCCGCACACTTCAGAAACATGCCATATCCCCAGTTCACCAACCCTGAATACCACTTCTTCTTCTCCCTTTCCACCTGCAAAGCAGCTTCATCATCCCCAATCCTTGTGCATTGCATATACCCGACTATCTCGCCGTCTCCAATGGCAACAAAACCCCTATTCCGGGGACTCAATCCGCGTAGTTTGATCCTCCTTTCGTACCAAAGCGCATTATCGTCTGCGTATTTCACTCGGTGCGGTGCCAGCAAATCCGAGAGTGTGGTATCCCAATATCCGGCTTGCGCGATCTCTCCGCAACGCTTCCCATCCGCAAATGTCATGGGACGGATTTCCACAGTGGACGACGCACTTGCCGGCGGGGGGACCGGGCGGCTTGGGGGCGGTGGAATAGTCATTTTAGAGACGTTTTACTGCTGTGGGCGTATTGGTTTTTTACTTGGGAGTGAAGTTAACTGAGTTTCGTGAAAGGCTCGAGAGGCAGCGGGAGCGGTTGCTACAGTTATAAAGCTTCTTATTGTGAGAAGTCAAAATCGTCACGTGAGCGGTATTTTTTATTTTGCCGTGAGGTGAGTCAGACGGTGAGATACCCGTCCCGGGTGCCTTGGTTAGATCCGACCGACCTGCCATTTCGGGAATTCCATAATACGGTTGTAGTGGTCAGGGCGTAACATTATTACACCGCTTGTGCGGTGTTAATGGGCGAGTTTAGCTGTATCGGCACTTGAATGGTCTAGATTACGACGCAGGCAATCTGTGACTTACAAGGTAGGTAACGCAGGTGATCTGCTTGTGGTACGGGTGACCACATATGGTCTTGAAATACCATGACCTAGGATGACTTGGCGTCTTTATATATATTTTTTCGGATCAGATCGAACATTCTTTGACGCTAGATTGATTTATGTGTCGATGCTACTTTGGGCATTCGGTGATCTATTGTTCAAACCAGCAGCAACTGGAGAGGTCATCAAAAGGCCCATTTGCTAGGTTGTGCGAACAGGTAGGTAATAATACTATTTTTCATATTTATAAGTGCTTGTTTGGGTCTTCCATCGCGGCCAAGGTCCTTGGCTGCCAGGGACCAAACGCCGTGGCTTAGGAGTCATATATTCATTTCGTGATTGGGCGGCCATCCCTTGTTTTCTATCGTCTAAACCTTAAAACCACCTGGTGGATCGTTACGCACAGCTTCAATCACTGCCTCTCGCATTGTTCTCCTCGGAGCGCGTCGACCGGTCATAAGCTCAAATTGGGCAATTCCCTGCTCCGGAAGGACATCCAAGAAATCAACAATGACCCATGCTTGTCCAGTACGAGCGCGAAGGTCGCGGATTTGTTTCACAAGGAGAGTTTCAGTGTGGCGATATGCCAGCTGCCAGGGGAGTAAAGTCAGCCATAGTCATTTAATGATGCCCACAGAGAGCTGGGTAAGGTAAGGGGAAAATATGGTGGTTTACATACCTCCATGACAACGCCGCCTGTGGGACTCTGCAACCACTGTTCGGGCATCTCAAAGGAGGGGACAGGTTGATTTTCGACACTATGCGCTGGGAGGCACGATACGATAAGCGTGGGTGGACGCAGGCCTGCGGGCCATGGCTCATTCCTTGAGTGCAGCACTGTGACAACTGGAATTTCGAATCCGAGCTGTTTTGCCCAGGCATTGAAGTGGTCCGCTACTGCGGTGGCATTGGCAAGCGTGCGATTGAAAAGAAAGATCCGACGGCAGCCAAGACGAAGGAGTGCATAGATAGCGGAGCGAGCCATGCCTCCTGCGCCAATGATGAGACCGGTCGTTCTGGATGGCTGGACGGCATTACGCGGCGATGCATTGCGGCGAATTGATGTCACAATGCCAATCCAATCCGTGTTATCGCCGTAGAGGGCGACACATGGACCGGAGCGCTTGGGTTCCGTGGCTTGTAGGGCGAGAGACTGCGTAGATGAGGGAAGAGAACGCAAAGGAATGACGGTGTTCACAGACCCAATGGCATGGGCATGGTAGCTGACAGCGGATAGGTGGGGTACTATCTCCATGCGGAGAGGCTGGTTGGTCGCAGAACCACCGAAATTAGGTTCGTTCGCAAGGCGGAGGAACGCCTCAACAGATGATGTCTGATTAATGCTATAATCGTGCGGCATACCGCAAACTTTATAAGCAGCATCGTGCATTGCTGGGGAAAGACTGTAGGAGACCATAGCTCCACTAATATAGAAGTGGAGGGGCTGAAAAATAGACTTGTCGAATAGCTTTCGAAGAGCCTCTTCCGATGTGAGACGATTGATGCTTGGAGTCTTAGCTCGGGTGAGAACAGGATGGGTGACGGGCGAGAAAATCTTGTTTAACGCAAGAGTTTCAATTCCCATGCTACCTGAATTATATGCTATAAGTGGCATGTGTGGCGATGGGAGTCCCGCTGCTTTCTCCCAAAATAACTTGATATCTTCATTATCTTTCGGGGTCTTCGCTGTCTGGACAAGCCTGACGATGTCGAAATTGAAAGACTGGGCTCGACTGTAGAGGGCGAGTCGATCTAGTTGAAGCCATCCAGATGTAGCAGGCCTACCATCATAGTAGTGGGCAATAACTTTCGTCCGACCCTTCTCACTGACAGGCCGTCTGATGTTGCTATCTTCAAAATTTAAATCTATAGCGATGTAGTCGACGCCAAGGCGTAGGCCTTGCTCAAGTAAAATAATAGCGATTTCTTGAGTGAATGGAATGCGAGCCTCTTGACCTACGCTTGGCTGGCCTGGGCTTGTATGATTCTCAAGGTCCACCACACTGAGTATGATGGGAACCCCTATTTCCCTTCGAATCACAGCAACCAGCTTTGATATCACAGAAAGCATGCTTGCTGTCCACGTATCGATTTTCAGCTCCACGACGTCGCCACCACCTGATTCTAACTCGGACATATCGATCTTAGACGCGACTAGGTCTGAAAGAGATAAGGACAAGGCAAAGGTATACTGCCTGTTCTCAGGCGGCACTGCTCCGATCGAGAGTGGATTCTCGAGCGCAGCTAGCCCGTGTCCATTATTAGTGATGAAATCAAGAAAGCCAGAGAAGTCCTTTTTAGCATCTTTTAAGCCAAAAGAATAATTTGGGTTTGCCCGGTCCAGAGGGCTGTCGGTGCCATTTGCCTCGCAGCTTGGGTCATGTAAATTATAGTACTCGAAATTTGAACAAGATCGATGCACAGAGTCAGCGTGCTCAAGCCGGCGCGCTTCATCCTCGGATAGATTAAGAAGGCAACGAATGCGGCTGAAGTTCCGAACGATGTGGACCACCGGATGTGATAGAGCATATTCCTTCAGCGTCTCTTGTGCTTCCTTGGCCAAGCTTCCCATTCCACATTCAATAATGCAATTAGAGGGATTCTCTTTTAACATTTTCTGGAGGACAAAGATATTCTTCTTCTTGAACTCCTGATGTCCATGTTCGGATAAAAATGATTTCCTTGACAGTCCCGTGACTTCTTCGAAATATTGGTCTTCTGTGATCAGTCGGCGACCAAGGTGGATAGCTCCAATGAAACCCAGCGACCGTTTGCCAGATCCACGGCACCCAACCAGGACAATAGTAGCATTGGGGGCAAATTCTCGAGGGTTTTGGGGAGATTTTACACGATAAAGCTCCCCGATTTCAGCCAAAACTGCATTCCTATCCTGAAGCGCTTCCATATCCGTGGTGGGAGAAGCCGCCATGTTTGGAATGTTCATATCCTCGTGAGTCCCGCAATGCAAGACTTTCTATGGCGCTGGTCTTGAACAAATTTTTGCCCCAACATATCTAGACGCATAATAGGGAACCATGAACTTATAGATGTTGTATTCCCCCAGAATTGTTGTTTTGCAAATTATGTCGTGCGACGTCAACCCCGATCCTATGGTTAGTCAGCAACGCATATCCGGGTAAAGTATCTTCCCCCATGTCCGGATCTTAGATCCCCAGATTGATCGGCCATGGAGTTCCGACCAACAAGGTTCACGTCACGACAATACCTCCAACCTTACATTAGTTACCAATTCAAGCTCTGTCTTGGATCGCGGTACATACCGTGACCTATCAATCTCCAGTCAAGCTTTTATACTATCAGACACAGCATCTTGCCCGCCCAATGCAAGTCCTAGGCGCTGGAAACATCCCCGCACCAGGTCTTCTGTGAAAGATTCACTTTGAACGACGAATCAACCTTTGCCGACCAAAACTTGGGATTGTCAAGAAATGGGCCAGCTCGAGCATAAATTTGGAAACGAGAATATACCCTCTTGGGCACAACACCAATGGTGACAATTTCAAAAGGCGCATTCTGTTGCAGAGGGTGCTGCGCAAGCAGTCCACAAATTAGACAATGAGTCCACCCGCAGTACAGCGTAAACGCGTGGCCCAAGCCTGCGATCGCTGCCGGAGCAGGAAAGATAAATGTGATGGCTCGAAGCCCGCTTGCTCAGCCTGTGCATTGCGAGGGCATACGTGCTCATATGACCCTGCCGTAAAAAAGAGAGGGCTTCCAGAAGGGTATGTGCGAGGGCTGGAGAACCTCTGGGGGTTTGCAATACGGGAGGCACCAGAAGTCGAAACAAATGTGATATCCTTGATAGGGCAGAGGCATGGGACGGAGGCTCTACCAAGGGGCTGGAACACCAAAGATGGCGATGAACCATTGTCGGATACATGGAGGAAGAGCCGTTTATCTCGAGAGTTAGACTCGCTCCTTCCGCTTCTTGATATAACCGATGACAGGCCAGCGAAGAGGAGGCGCCAAGATAGTTCATTTACCCCACCAACCGAGTCTTCCGCATTCGATCCCGCATTCGTACCCCGCGAAACCTATCCGGTGAAAGGAGAGCACCAGAGCTCTTCTGCCACATTTCAAGCGCCTCGTTTCAACGGCACCGCGTCTTCAGAGACAACGAGGCATGTAGATGCCGAACAAACCCAGCTTCCTCACAATGCTTGGGAGCTTCTTGATGTATATTTCTCTTATACTCATTCTTGGCTGCCAATTGTTGAAAAACACAATTCTCTGCGCGCATCCTATCTGTATCCCACCGAAATATCCTCGTCGATGCCTGGCTCTGGCGACCATGCAGCCCTGTGGGCGATATTGGCTTATGCAGAATGTCATCAGGCTATTATAAGAAGAAGCATGGCACATACCTTTATTCTTCAACAGAACGGCCCGTGGATAGCAAGCGCTACTTATAAAACTGCCAGAAGCCTTATCCCAGATGAAGACGGTGTGTTTGAACTTGGACATATTCAGAGTCTACTTATTCTTACCCTTCTGAATATGGGAAAGAATCGATGGAAGCAAGCATGGTCGCTCATTGGCCAAGCAGTTCGGATTGCACTAGAGCTTGGCCTTGAAAAGTGCCCAGATGATGCTAAGTCCAGGAATAGACATGTGTTCTTTGGCTGCTTTGTATTAGAAACTCTTGTGGCAGCTCGATTAAACAGAAGCCCTCATCTTCGAGCGCAAGATGCGCTGAACTGCGGCCTGCTCCTTGAGGATGGCTCTGATGAGTGGAGCCCATGGGTTGACAGTATCGGGGTTCGTCGAAATAGCGAAAGCTCTTCTCGAGGTCCTGGGGCGACCCTGAGTACATTTAATCGGCTGGTTCAAATGTCGGCCGTGTTAAACGCGATTATCTGCGGATATTCTATTGGCACTAGGGACCATGCGAAGTTTGACCTACTACTCCATAAGTTTGGCTGGGATTCTAAAGCTCAGGACAAACATGGCTCGGCACTTCTACCTCATCAATACCATCTTCGGTGTCTATATAGTGCCACACGAGCTCCTTTACAGGCAAACACACACGAACACGCAAGCCGGACAGAGGAGTCTCTACCCGAACTACTTGATGGCCTTCAGAAAAATTATGGTCTCGCTGCAGTTCCTCCTACCTTTGATTGTCTAGCACATGTTTTTATTCGGCAGTTTACTTCCCATGGAAGAACTGTGGCTTCTGAAGATGCCTTCAATAACCTATCGGAGCTATTAACTGAAATGGCGCGGACATGGCCTACGTTCCAAGACACTCTCTTGGAGCTGGGTAAGTTGCGGTCTTCAATGTTTGGACCGAAACTCCCGGTCTCACGATTTAGCAATGCTCTGAGCACCAACCAGACTACGATAGTTGGGAAGGATGTTAATCTCAGGGATAGCCGTCCCCAGAGACATCCATCATTAGATGAGCCGATGAACACACCGAACCCATCGGAATACACTGCGTCAGGACAAGCACTCTTTGAAGCTGCGATACAGTTCGACCCCTCGGTACTATCAGGAGCCGATGAAATGCAACAAACAAGTACTCCCTGGACATTACCAGTTGCAAATCTTACCCTAGCAGCAAACCCTCCCATCGCACCTCAGCCTGGTAGAGGCACGACCTCAGTACCATACTATCCAATCTTTAACTCCCCGCCGGACGACGACGCTCTTTTTAACGAGTTTGCAACCTTGGATGCCATGAAATGGCAAGTTCTCATATTCACATTTCACCTCCAACCCCGCTAACTGATAATGCAGGACCAATAACTGGGACCAGAGCCTCCAGAACCTCGGCTTTACGGACGTGGATAATATGAAGCAAGATTTCCATGCTTTCTTCCAAGGACCAGATCTTCAGCCCTCCAATGACCATGATATGGACGATCAATCAGTGCCTAGCTCCGCAGCCCTAGCAGAATACCCGAACCCGCATATGGAAGCTAGTCAGATTCTACAGGCACTATCTGCGTCCGAGGTTCCAGCGCTGCCAAGTCGTCAAGATGGAGGGTGACTTGTAAGTCGGCGTGATGAAATCTTCATAATTTCTACTGCGTCGAATGCCTTATTATGGTCCAGCACTCCACCGTGCGTTATAACCCGCGATCTCGTTGCTGCTGGGCAACGTGGAGACGCACTATGGGTTATACCACATCGCATAGCCTGAATATTGCCCCCACAAGCGTAGAGGTGGCAGTGATGCATTTCCAGTTTGCTTTACAGTGTAGATGGACCTCGAAACATTACCTGTTATGACTCGGAGACAAGGGAGGAGAGGAAGTGATGGAGCTCAAACTGCGGCTGGCGGGATTTTTTTCCGTCACGACAGTCGTGCCGTAATAACGTCTCGATACGTATGACATTGTATGATAGAAAGGTTATAGGCTACGGGCGATATTATATCTGCCGTGATAATATATATCTCGCCTGTAACAGACTACTATTTGTACAATAGATGAGTAGCTGGAATGTGATAAAAGTCCAATGGAATTTCTCTCCCGGAGAGGCATTTATCGTCGGAGCTCCGTAAATAAAATCAAAATCGGAGTCTTCAAAAACCACCAATAGACTATTACTCTGCTTTCTTCAATTTTGTAAATTTGCCTCTACAAACTTGTAATTTCATTCCATAGACGTTGGCGTGGTGAGCCGCAATCGACACTACCAATAAATTTGTCAAGCTACCACAACCTTCCCGGGGTCAAGGCCAAACCTTAATATTGACTGAACCACATAACTACGGACCAACCAACACCACAACGTCGCATTGATACCGCAAAGACACCGCGCAATCCGACCTAATAACCTCTATCCTATTATATTTGTGCGCCAATACCCTACAAACCACCACGTCCGGTGCCGTCGATCTCACCCCCGCCAATCCCGCACCCTCCACGGAACAATGCCCTCCTCCTGCAAAGACATCCGTACGCCCTCCCACCCCTCCCCTCCCCTCCGCTCTCCCAAACTAACCCACCCCAGGCGAAGCCCTCGCGCAATGCCTTCAGCAATCCGACTGCATCATGATCCAACGGAACACGCCAGCCGACTGTCTGCGCCCGCCGCTCATCGACACCCTGCCCACGCAGTGCCAGCAGCTTAAGAAGGGATACGGCGAGTGCAAGCGCGGGATGGTTGATATGCGCAAGCGCTTCCGCGGAAACCAGCCTATTGCGATGGGGAAGCTGGGAGAGCCGGCCGAGAAGAAGGGTGGCGGGCAGCTGTATGCTGGGAAGGCGGCGTTTGGGGGCGTCAAGGAGACGAGTGGAGATGAGCCAGAGCCGAGGGATTGGAGGGAGGTGGAGAATGAGAAGTACAGGGACGGGAAGGCATAGGGCTTCACCTTAGATGTATGATTTGAAGATGAGGGTGCTGCGAAAGAGGATGGGGTATAACATGGGCGGCGTTCTGAAGGAAGATATCACCTCGAGAGAATGTTTTGGGAGAGGCCGCTTTGCATTGCTGGCGTTCATACATCTAGGATATACTATACTATACATACTCACAACCGTGTACAATCAACAAGCACGAAAGGCAATACGAGCGATTTATTCGGAATCAGACATGCCATGTGTTCCTGCCTACTATATCATCTATACACGATTTTGGTATTCATACAGTTTCCCGTTTACGTCTTAAAAGCAAAATCTAGCTCCTCTCTCATTGTGTCTTCTTTCCCGTCAGCTTCGCCGGTGGCGCGCTGTACAACCACAGCCCGACAAACACAATCCACCCAACAACCGTCACTGCAACTCCAGAGATCCATGGCCAAGCGGCGCTGATGACCCAACTGCGTGGGAATTCGTCGTGAGCAAAGTGGCGCACGGTGACAGTTGTCTTGTCCTCGATATTCGAGAGGAAGGGGCGGCGGAACTCGACAAGGAAGTTGAAGATTCCGTGCTGGTCTGGCAGCTTGAAGGTGGTGCTGAAGACGCTGGATGCAGGCTTCGTCTCAGTCTTCTCGAGAGATAGACGGTGGAAGGGCGATAGCATAGAGAACTCGAGCTGCACATCATCTCCAGTGGCTGGGACGAAGGGCACATACTCCTTCCACGACCATTCAGACAGCTCAATTGAGTAGGTCTAGACGTAATTAGCATGTCTCTCATATCCGGTACAGACAATCCACTTACCACAGTGTTCTTGACACGGTAGATCTTGGGGTTTGTCAACGAAGCATTGGGTGTTTTCAACCCCTCCTCGTTGAGGAAATGCGTAACAGACTCCACCTTCAAGACTCCAACCTCATTGAAAGTCCATCCGGAGATCTCCTTCGCGAACGCCTCATTCGCGGCTGCGGCAGCCTTGCCACCCACAGCCTGGACCTTCCCCTTGAACCACGCATCTTCCAGCATCTCAGCAGCGCCCAAGACGGTGAACCTGGCCGAGTTGCGAGCCTGCATCGTGGTGACGAGGGAGAGCTGCTGGCCAACCGCGAACGGGTCTTCAACAGCCTCGGCCTCCTCCTTGGGGTTGTACGAGTATGCCGTGCCAGGTGCACGGAGGACGGGTGTCAGGTATGGGCTATCGTTGCCTAGAGTCTGGCCCACGCCGCGGGGGAACGCGATGACCTCGTTCTTGAGAATGCCGCCGAAGAAGTTGCGAACGCCGGGGCGCACAGCGCTTGGGCGGGGAACGAGGAGGACATCGTGAGATTCGGGGGCCGAGAGGCTGTCGTAGTTGAAGTGGTCGACCACTATCGAGTTGCGGTCGGTTGGGAGGTGGATGTCAAGCTCGAGTAGAAGTGACACGAGGGCTGACGGTGTTGGGTTGTTCGCGGACAGGGTGAGCAGAATGTTGCCCTCGGTGTTGATGAACTTTAACAAGGTTTGGGGTGTGAGGTTAGGTCCCAGGCCTGTTGTAATTAGTAAATGGTGGCCCGATGTCGTTCAATGGCTGCTGACCTTTGGATTTGGATGGGAGTATGAGAAGGTGATCATAAGCCCTCTCACCAAGCTCGAACAGCTTCAGACTATCACTCTTTGGCGATTCGAATGTGATATCAAATCCACGACCTTCAATAAACCAAAAGTTAGCCAGAATCCCATTGTCTCCGCCCAGTCTCTGTCCCAGCCGTGCACTTACCCTTCAAGTCCCCAAAGAACTTGGAGTACTTGTCCTTCTCCGCAAGCTCCTCCAGAACCACCAATAATCTGTTTCCGCTGGTGCTAAGGGCGCTGGCAATGCCCAGCAGTCCAAGAATGAGAAAAGACAGTAGCACCCTCATTGTCGTCGTTGTCTGATTGCGCAATCAAATCACCTTCAATCAGTGAGCTTGGGGAAACGTATGCGACACCCAATGCCAAGACCAGTACCAACAGGGGTAGCAGAGCTAAAATTATAATCACGTGACATAACCAAATGCTCGAGCTCGGGCATTCTTGCGGCTCCGTCAACGTCGTTCGAATAGTCAGGTTGTATCACGACGGCATTCCTCCCCACTGAACCTCTCCAATTAGTCTGCGAACCTCTCAATCCAGGTGTGTATTATTCAGCTATAGCTGTGCCTCCTCTTCTACGTCCCAATTGCTGACTTGAGCCAACCCAGACACGATGTCGACGCCGCGCTTCTTTTCGCAGCCCCTCAAGTACCTGCACTGGGCCGCCATTCAAAAACCCGCCATCTTCTACTCCATCATCGTTGGCAGTATGGGCCCCGTTCTCGTCCTCACCGTGCCACCGATTAGACACCGCCTCGGAGATGGCCCCAGGCCCCCAATTCCCTCCACATATCCGAGTACGTTCCCTCACCCCTTCAATACGCGCATTCGTGAGGCAATGGACGCCGAGCGATTGGCGATTGCGGCCTCGTTGGAATTGGAAGAATTTTATGCTAATTGGTTTGCTGCAGTCCCCTCGGGTCCAAGGAAACAACTGAGCGGCTACGATGATTAAAGGCTTGGGGTTGTAGATATGGTGTTGGGGAAGGAAAAGAGTGGTTGACAAGGGAGCTGTTGTTTGTACATAAGGTTGGGAAAGCATACTTGATGTGGAATTGAATTATTTCAGTTACGTTTTGTGCCTCCAGAATTACCGTTGCCGAAATGGCTTTCAATGTTTTTGGGATGAAGTGACAGGCCGCTTCGCCGAAACACTCCACCCATGGCAATTTCTACAACCACAATGGCCACATATCAGTCATTGTCACTATTCCAATCCAGTTTTAAAGGGTTGAGCACGTGTCTCTAACCTCTTCTCAATATTTCAGGGTATCAAAGGTATGTTCTGCTAGTGGCGAGATGGCCTCTAGCTATATAACGTTCCTTCTCCTGTATATGGCCGCCTCATGCAGTCCAAGAATTGCACACGCGCTCCGGTGGGGTATAAGGCGTCCAATATATCAGTCGTGCCAAAGGTTCTGTATGTAGATTATTGAAACCGTTGTACCATCCGTTGACGTCGCTGGCCGCAAGCCAAGGCCTGGAATTCCCACGTAGCCATATACCGCACAGCGCCACATCTGGGGCCATTGTGTGCCACGCCTAATCACAGGCGATACTTTGGCAGCAATTCTCGCTGCTAATGGCCGACGGCGGGAGCGTATCTCTACGCGATTCCACGTCTAGGACAAATCTGGTTGGCCAAATCTTCTGAATCTTGTGCAGCTCTATGCCTGTTCAACCCAACGCAAACTTTTTGCTAGCATACCAGATGGTATCCGAGAAATCGCTTCTAAATTGAGGCAAAGGGAAAAGGCTCTCAAGGGCTTCCAAACAAGTCAAGATATCCGGACATACCCGTACGAAATCCCTATGTATTATGTTAGCGACGGCAGACACAACTTCTCTCAGCAGCTTACATGGTTGCACCGGTAAAACGTGTCAAGTCATTCCCAATAAGGACAGCTGGCGGTCCCTTCTTTCCAACTTCGTCATATACGTTAGGGTAGCAGTGGATTGCGTATACCAACGAGTTTGTGTTGATGAGGTCGAATCCCTCTGGGGTCTCGAGGACTTGAAAGCCAAGCGACTGTAGGAATTCTTTATCGAGGGGGGAAAAGGCTGGATCTTGTGCTACCACGGGAATATCCCATATCGCTGCCACCTGTCAGTATCATTCGCCTCACTTGATTTAGGAAGGACGCACCCAACGTTTTCCTAATAGTATCCAACGCAGCCAGCTGCGTCATAGTGGTCATCGAAAAGTCTCCCATCTGCATTTGGAACGACCCCAGTCCCATAATCACCACATTCTTGACCTGGCTCTTCCCCTCATACGTCAGAGCGAGCTTCACCAGCTCCATGCAGGCGTCGCTCTCTTCCCACTTCTCCACTACGCTTTCATATTTTTTTGTAATTTCTTCGAGAGTATAAGTCACGACATCGAATCCCCATTTCTTGATTTTCAGCCTGCTCGCATCGGCCTTGATCGTTCGGCCGCCGACGACGTGGGCCCAGCCGTCCTCGTCTTCGATAATCGCCCGCTTCGTCCTGACAGTCTTGTTGGCCTGCTTGTTTTTCTTCGTCTTTGTTTTCGTCATCGTGTTTATGTGTAATGCTTGATAAAAGCGAAAACTAGTCAGGCCAGTGCTGTAGCTTTCTTAGGCTTTCCCTCGGGGCACCTTATTAAAATATTGTTTCTCAGCCTATTGTCGCCGTGGTCGCGGTTATTTTTTTGGCTGGCAGAAATGGGGGGTCACCGCTCCACCGCCTTCAGGTCGCACGTGATGATTGTCTACCTGTCACGTGCCTGTTGCCTAGACAATTATCGACTTCTCATATTCAGACAATACAACACAAGCCACCATCGACTTCTCATTCAAACTTCTCATTCAGACAAGACAATACAACACAAACCACCATCGAGTCGTGCAGCCAGTCAGCATATCTTTTGCCACTTCTGCCACATCCTGCTCATTGTCTTCGAGTCCTTGATCGCGCCCCAACACGCCATGGATCTGTCCGCCCCCGCGGTTGCCGAAGTAGAGCTTAGTGAAGCAGCGGAGATTGTGGAGAAGAAAGCTCAAATCCTCGCTGACCATATCCGGAAAAGCAAACACTTTATCGCATTCACTGGCGCCGGGGTGTCCACATCTGCTGGTACGCATATCTTCCCAGTCCTTATTTATCTGTGGCCGCGCATTAACTCACCTTTCTCGTACAGGTATACCAGACTTCCGCGGTACTGAGGGCCAATGGACTCTGCGAGCACAAGGAAGACAACGATCAGCGAAAGACAAAACTGTTAGTACATTGCAAGCTGTGCCAACGCAAACACACATGGCGCTAGTGGAATTGCAGAACAGGGGCATTTTGAAGTATCTTGTCAGTCAGAATTGTGATGGGTTACACCGGAGGAGTGGAATTTTGCCAGTGAGTTTGTCCTAATATCACCTGTCAAGTAGGGAGATGGAGAATGCCATGTTCGATTAGCTGATATGGATGCGATAGGACAAAATATCCGAGCTCCACGGCAACAGTAACCGTGAATCTTGTAGGTCCTGTGGAAAAGAATACATTCGAGACTTCCGTGCTGCGGTACCGCCGGAACAGACGTCGCTGGTTGCCCACCGCACCGGTCGTAAATGTGCAATCTGTAACGGAGTTCTGCTAGACAGCATCATCAACTTCGGTGAGAACCTCCCCATTGTCGCGTTAGAGCGCGCCTTCGAAGAAGGTCGGAAAGCAGATCTCTGCCTTGTGCTTGGCTCATCGCTTACGGTCAGCCCGGCCAATGAGGTACCTGAAGTTGTTGTTACGGGAAAGAGAAATAGCGAAGGTAAGGTTAAGGGAAAGGTGGGTAAGGGAAGGGGAAAGCTGGCAATTTGCAATTTGCAGAGTACAGAATTAGATGGGATTGCGGATAGAGCGATAAGGGTAAGGGCGAAGACGGATGATTTCATGGTTAAGGTTATGGAGAACCTTGGTATCGACATCCCAGAGTTTATCTTGAGGAGGAGGATGATTGTTGAGCTGAAACGTGGGGAGAGCAGACAAGAGTTAAAGATTCATGGTGTCGACACAGATGGTACACCTGCTTCGTTTCTGCAGAGTGTAAGGTTGGAAAACAACAGGCGGGTACTGCGAACTGAGCCGTTCGTTATCACTTTTCGAGGAGAGATGGAGGTGGCTGAGTTGAAATTGGAACTGGAGTTTATGGGGCATTATGGAGAGCCGAACTTGATTCTAGACGTGGCTGGTGATTTCTCAGGGAATGAGAGTGGTCAAAGGGTGTATTTGCTCGAGTATAACCCAAGGATAGGGGAGTGGAATGTGGAGCGTAAGAGTGGGCTCGTCATTGGTAATGGAAGGGTGGAGAGGAGAGAAGGCCCAGAAGTTATTATAATTGAGGATGATAGTGTGATGGAACTGTAAGTATGTCTCAGTCTAATTGCTATACAGTTTTTTCGAATTTCATCGCGCTGAAGGGTTTTAAAATAGCGGTCTCTGACCTCAGCATCTCCTTGTGTGGTAACCTCATCGCGGGGGTAGTGGGGTTTATTCTCATTCTGTATCAAAGGTTACAGCCACAGCTACTCTGTCAAGAACAAACAGATTTCACGTTAATAATTATTTGATTATTAATCTAACCGTTCTAAGAAGCGCCAGTTTCAACCCCTTCGCCTCCACCCAGTACCAACCAGTATGCTTTGTCTAATCCTCATGATCTGTGGTCTTCACAATATCCGCCCATTCCTCCAACTCCTTAGCTTGCCTAGCCTGGACATCGGCGATTATTTTAACTGCATCACTCCCAAGTGCCAGCCTCAAGGGAAGTTTCTTCCCTGAAGCGCGTCCCGTGAGAGTCAATGCTTCGATGATAACTGCCGCGCCCTTAACAGGATCGCCAGGCTGGTTTCGGTTGACCTTCACCAGAGTGTCCCTCAGTGGATCCATCACGGGCTTCAGATCATCGATGGTGTTCTTGCTTGCGATCTTTGCGTCAGAGCCGAGGAAGTTTGTGCGGAAGTATCCTGGGTCGATCATCACCGCTTGGATGCCCAGGTGAGCTTCCTCCTGGCGCAATGCCTCGGTGATACCAACGAGGGCCATCTTAGATGCACTGTAATATCCGTAACCAATATCGCTGTGCCATCCAGCAATAGATCCAAAGTTCGCAACGACTCCCTTCTTGGCTGCACGCATGTATGGCAGAACTGCACGGCTGACTGCGACATGTCCGAAAACGTTGGTGTTGAATTGGGCGCGGACTTCAGCGTCGCTCGCTTCCTCGACGGCTGCTTCCAACATGTAGCCAGCGTTGTTGATCAGATAGTCGATCTGGCCGTAGGCGTCAATGGCCTCTTTGACGACCTTCTGGATCACATCGTCTGTGGAGGTGATGTCGAGGGAGAGCGTTAGGGCGCCCAGCTTCTTGAGTTCGCTGAGCTTTGCGGCATTGCGGGCTGTGGCGACGACTTTGTCACCGCGTGCGATTGCTTGTCGAGCAATTTGGTCGCCGAAGCCTGACGAACATCCACTGATAAACCAAACAGCCATTGTGGGTATGGGCAAGGTAGAGTTATGCTGTTCTTTTGTGGTAAAAGAGAAGAGTATTTCAAACTGTATTTATGAAATATATGAGAGGTATGGAATGTGAGTAGTTTAGGGTATTATGAGAATGAAAATGAAACTTTTGAAGACGAAGAGAGCTGTTATTTATACCTGAGACTCTTTAACTAGACCCTCGGAGGGAAGCATATCTCCTTGCATCTTGCATTAAGTTCGTGGATCGATCGGTGTTAGCATCGGTTATTACATCATACATAAAGAAGAATAAGGTTAATTTTCTAGTCGCGCCAAATGATGCTGAGAAAGCGGGAGTGACTTGCTGCGGGTTGCTGCTATCGCCGATGCGCCATCGGTCGTAACTCCGGAGGGTTCCACTGGAACCGGAACTTGGTTGGATAACAGCCTCGTGAGCGAGGCTGAAGAAAATGCTCCAGAACGTGACAGACAATGAGCTCCAGCGGAGTGATACACGCAACTAAATTCCGGTGACATATTAGATGCCCATTTGGTCGAGTATTGTTTAAATCAACGCTGTTCTGTATGTGCAGGCTTCCCATAGTTGCTTCAGCTGGTTAGTCCTATGGACCTGTAGCCCAGCCTGAGTGCCGACGGGAGATCGTGGGAGATGGAAACTACTCTCAGTTCCCTTCATCAGGTTTGCATTGTTTTCGTGATGCTATCAGAGCTTCTGTAACCCCAATCCATCTGTAGATAGTGCTGAAAACGTTTGACAGCTCTCATCTGATGCCTAATGGCGGAGATCCAGGAGGTAGAGCGCCCAAGCCAGGGAGACCCCTGCACGTGCCCTGACGCCTTTGTTCTGGCTATCGTGGCTTAGTCATCCACAAACGTCTAGACCGCCGCCCTGGCGCATCACAAGGCTGAAGGATGTCACTGCCCGCCTTCTGTTCCCCACAGATCACAAGGTGCATCTCCCATACTTC
The DNA here is from genome assembly GCA_001630585.1 of Pseudogymnoascus sp. BL549. NCBI lineage: Eukaryota > Fungi > Ascomycota > Leotiomycetes > Thelebolales > Thelebolaceae > Pseudogymnoascus > Pseudogymnoascus sp. BL549. The sequence continues at coordinate 18,146 of LNAR01002097.1, read as the reverse complement.
GCCACCGCACTCTCGTAGCTCGAGAGATAATTTCCCGTGGTCCCTACAATGATATAGAAACAGTCCCTTTGTTGCCCATTCATTTCTGCCCAGCTCCCTCCGCCAGCACCTCTTCGTCATCGCCCCAAACCGCTACCCCACAATGTCGCAACAAGCGCTGGACTTGTTTGTCCTCACCTACAACTGCGCCCATAACGCCATCGATGTGCCCAGCTTGGCATCTACCCTCTTCAACGCCGTCGACCATGTGCCCGACCTCCTCATCATCTCCCTCCAGGAGATGAGCCCGCTCTCACACGGCCTAATCGGCGGCTCGCTCCTCACCCCGTTCTTCAGTCGCATATCCGAAGCTGTCGAGATTGCAGCGCGTAAGCTATCCGGCGACTCTCCAGTCGCAGATAGCAGCGCCAATGCGCGCATCTTCACGAGTGTTGCGATCCGAAACATCGGTATGACGGGCATCATGGCGTTCTCTCGCGACGCGGCCGCGATACAAAACCTACAGACGGGAGAGGTGGGGTTGGGCGTCAGCTCTATGGGGAATAAAGGCGGCGTTGGGCTTCGCTTCACATATTCGGATGCGAAGAGTGGGGGCGAGACGGAGCTCACGTTCGTTGCGGCGCATTTAGCGGCTATGGAGTGGGATTGGGAGCGGAGGAACGAGGACTGGAGGAATATCGTCAGACGGCTTGTTTTCACCCCGGCTGATGGCGGTGAAGGTGGCAATGCGTCAAAAGCAAGGGTGGGTAGTGAGGAGGCGCCGCTGCTTGGAGAGGGCGAGGCCGCCAATGGGATATACAAGCCAACGAGCCACTTGTTTGTCGCGGGAGATCTGAACTATCGTACAAGCGATATTAAGCCCGGTCCCGACGACCACAAAGTCTCATTTCCGCAACCGCATGACTCTGTGGAGAGTCCGCGACACTATTCCCACCTGTTCAAACATGACCAGCTCACTCGGGAGCGATTGGCTGGAAGGACCTTCCAGGGTCTTAGCGAGGCGCCTGTCAACTTCCCTCCGACTTATAAGTTTGACTCGGGCCCATACCTGACGGCAGACGAGGATACGAAGGAGTGGGCATGGGCGCAGCACCGTTGGCCCAGCTGGACAGACCGCGTTCTATACCTCGACGCACCGAAATGGATGGAGCGGAAAGACCAGAACGCAAAGATTGAAGTGAAGAAGTACGAGCCGCTGCCACTGTTCAAAACCAGCGATCACCGCCCTGTATTTCTGAGCGTCAAGGTTCCGTTGGTGGGTATTCCGGAGCCAGATGAGGATGAAGACGCAGCTAGCTCGGACCCACGTATCAACCCGCCGTTTGATATCGATCCGGAGTGGAGCACGGCTCGAGCGATAGCGAGGAAGGAAGAGCTGGTTGTGGGCGTCACCGGCTACCTTACTGGAACGTGGGAGGGCCGGTGTATCATTGCCGGGACGTTTGCTGCGTTGGTGGGTGGATATTTCTTATGTCTTGCTGCGTTTGCACAATAATTATCTTATATCGTAGAGTTAGGATACACAAAGGGTGGTTGGAAGTGAGGTATGGGTAATGTGCTGAGAAGATTGTCAACGGGGGTTGGCTGGTATATTCTAGATGGGGGATACCACTCAATTTTTTGTCTGTGGCGATAGTACATATAGAGGCTCAGTGGTGTTAGCCATTGATGCCTGTTCATATTATACAGTGCCTATTATATTACGAAAACAAACGAACATCGATATAGCCTTTCAAACGTTCTTGTGATGGACTCTGATGTCACAAGATCACATTACTGCATGCTCGTTCATAAATACCATCTATTTAATTTTAACCATGTTTTTAATACCACGTTATTCTTACATTATCCACCACCCACCCTATGAACTAAGCCACCTCAAATCAATCTGCTTCCTCCTCACCATCGGCGCCACAAACCCCACTCCCGCCGCCAACCCCACAACCGTACTCACAAGCGCCACCTTATTAAACCCCGCACCCAACACATCAAACGACAAACTTGGCATCACCCTCGTCCCAAACACATCAACTCCATACGCAAACACAACACTCGTGCTCTCCAGCAGCGCCGGCGCAACAATCACGCCGCGCACCCCGACAACCTCGCGCTGGTGCGTCAGCACGCCGCGCGGGTCAAAGTCAAGCTGCGGCACGTACGGCATCAGGCCCTCTTCGTTTGCAGCAGCCGCCGCGGCCTTGGAGCTCACGTCGAGTGGGCGGCGCGCGTCGAGCAGGTTGCGGGGAAGTCCGATGATGGAGTTGGAGCGCGGAAGCGTGGCCAGGATCTGGCGCGACGTGATGCCCTGGCGCGTCTGGGTGACGGTCATGTGCGTGATTGGCTCGGGGATGATGTAGGACTGCGAGATGACGTGGGGGAGGGTGAAGCCCTCTGGCGACTCGGCGGGGAGGAGGCTGGAGAAGTTGGCGGCGGAGCCGAGCGGGCCGCGGTCGTTGGCTAGCTCCGATTCGTAGAGCTCGGCGATGAGGAGCTGGTAGCCTTGTGCTTCGGGGAGGGCGGACTCGGAGGTCGAGGCGCCGGGAGACCCGAAGAAGGAGTAGGCGAACCAGTTCTCGCTAAGGGTGGCGGTGATGGGCTGGGTGGTGTCCACGTTGGAGTGCTTGGTGGAGTAGAGGAGCGTTCCGGAGATCGAGTCGAGGAGGTAGAATGATGCGGTCGATGTTGCTTCTGCCACTGTGCTGACCAGGATGATGTTTGGGTTCAGATACTTGTACAGCACGCTGCGGTCTGCGAGAGCACGTCCGATGGAGGCAACAGGGTCGTGTGCGGGCCTGGCATTGACGGCGATAATTTTCTCGCCAGCAACAGGCTTGAACGTCCAGGTTACAGTTGAGATCGCGTTGTCCCCCTTGAGGTTGAACTGGATTCCTTTCACCTCGCCATTTGCGCCGCGGACAACAAGGGAGTCCTTTGGTGCATAATCCTTGGGGATTGGAGGAGAGCGGCCACCTGGTCCAATTGGAAGAAGCCATTTGCCCGAGGGGCTGTCCACCAGGGCGGTGCTTTGGATGTGCGAATCTTCGATAGGCGGTAAAATTTCAACCGTAGCCCCGCTGGTGGTCTTGATAATGATATACTCGCCCCTGCTTCCCATGATCTTTGCAACGCCCTTCTGGTTATCAACATAGATGCCCTTGACGTCCCACTTCTCGCCCGCGGGGATCTCAAACGCTTGGTGCGACCAGACAACAGCTCCCTTAGTGGCAGTGTCAAGGCAGTACACGCGTCCACGTTCGGTTGCGGCGATAACGAGCTTGCGGAATCCGAATCCGTCTCTCGCCAAAAAGCTTGTAGTTGCTGGGGTGGAATCGCCTGGAAGGAGACTGTTAACCACGCGCTTCGGCAGCTGTTGCAGATAGTCAGGCAGATACTGAAGCTCGCTGACGTGGCGAGCAAGTCTGTGGAAGTAGGCTTGGAGCGGGTTGCTATGCGCCTCAGCGTCCAACGCCTCAGCCAAAGTCTCTTCCTCTGGAATCTCTGCAAAGGCAGCGGCGACGGATCCAGAAAGCCCTTCAGCGCGCGCCCAATCGGGTACTCCGTTGCGAATCATAATCCAGTTGTGGTTGGCGGTCAGAACAGCTGAGCGGACAGCGTAGGTGTCAGCAGTCTTGCTGACAACCTCGGCGACACCGTACAGAGCCCTGCCAACGCCAGGCTCCTCCGTTAGCGGGAACTTTTGGAGCACTCCGTGGGAGTTCGAGGACAGGATCGTGACCTCGTCGTCGGTGATTCGAGTGAAAAAGACATTCGCATCCCTGGAGCTTGTCGCAAACGAACCAGGTCCAGCGAGCTTTGGAAGGTGGTATCCCTCGTTCACAGTTGCGGCCGCAATGTCCACATGGTACACATCAGCCCAATGGCTCGTAGCTGTCTGGCTGTGAACCAAGAAATGGGGCTTAGACTGGATCAAGTGCGGCGCGTGGATGACGACCTTTGTCACATCCTCTCCGGTCTTGCTCAACGAGAGACTATGCACAGCCTGTGTGCCAAGAATGTTGACCTTCAGCGTCTTCAGCCCACGATCAGCCCACGCCACAATGGGCGCGGCAACATTTGCACCAACAAAGAGCACATCCTCGCGGGTATGTACATCAGCCTTGCTCGACAGCGTATGCTCATTGACCTTCTTCCCCGTAACCGGATCCAAGCTGGTGACCTTGACATTATACCCACCCCACGCCCCATGGAGACTAACCACGAACACACTCTTCGTATCCGTGCTAACCTGCACCGGCACATCCCCCTTCTCGCCCTCAACCTCCCACTTCACTGCCCCGGTATTCCCATCCAGGCGTCTAACCACGCTGCCCTTCTCCCTCTCAAACAGCACAAGCGCATCCTTCTCCTCTCCCTCCGTGCCTAGGACCTCAACATCCCTCGCCGAGCCTTCAAACTCATTCCCCCACACTTCTCTCCCCGTAACCGCATCCCAGGAATTCACATTCCCCCCAAGCGCACTGATCACCCTGTTCTCGGCCTCCACGCCGCGGAGGTGTCCCACAACACGCTCGCCTGCTTCGAACTCAACCGTACGATTCGCCTGCGCAGCGAGGAACTGGCGCCACACCAGCGCACCGGTGCCTGGGTTGACAGCGCCGAGCACGCCCAAGTCACTCAGGGTGTATAGCAGCGACGCGGCCTTCGGATCAGCCTGCGGGCGGTGGAAGAATGTCGTGCTGGGGAGGGGGAGGCCCAGGAGCGAGTATTGGTAGTCGGTGGTGTAGGCTTCGTCGGCGAAGACGGCGGTGGTCGGAGGGAGGAGAGAGAGCGCGAGGGACAGAAGTCCCATTGGTAATGAGGCGCGCATTCTTGATGGTGGTTGGTGAGGCGGGCTGCCTCTGCGTGGTGGTTTGGAGAGCTGGGGGAGCTTGGGGGTTAGCTGTGCATTGGAGATGATGTCGTGTGGGTACGGTGGCCGGGACGTGACGACAGCGCGTGCGGGGGCAGGGGTGTCGTATGTCAGAGTTGAGAGTATGGGAATTTGGGTAAAATGGTCACAACACGTGTAATTAAATATATTTTATTTAAATGGGAGCTTATGTTATGTCGTGGTAGGCAAGACTTTCTTGCTCGTCTTCAATTTGATGTATTTATATATTGTGTCTTATCAAGCAAACAATATATTATAATATTGGAATAAATCTCTAGCATATCCAATATAAATATATTTTGAAGAAGAATCCACTTCCATTTCCTATCTAAACCACCAGATATAAACCGCCACACCCCCCTCATTCCCCATCGTGAAGGCAACCAAAAGCCTCTATAGTAAAAAAAAATTACCTCAACCTCCCTGCCCCAGATTGGTAACAAAAAAGATACAAAAACACGAACAAAAAAACACCGTGGTATCTACATATATGAATTTGTCGTGACATGATAATCTGCACAAAAAAGCGCATCCTTGTTCTCATCATCGCAAACTGCTCCGCATCGCGACTATTTGTTGCATCCTCCCCCTTCCCCCTCTTAAACATTTCGATCAATCGAAAGAACAGGCATTTACTCCCTCTGCCCTTCGTTAAGCACCAGCTCCACAACCAGCTGGCAATTCGCCATCTCCGGATGCGCCATCGCCACCTTGAGCGACCTATTCGCCATCGTACTCGCGCCCTGTACCCCGTAATCCAGACACCTGACGTCCTTGCCCGCGATGATCTGTCTCAGGCGCCCATTCTCCGCATTGCGCACCTCGACGAAGTCCGTGTCAAAGAGGATCAGGTACGCGCCGTACATGGCGGCCGACTTGGCCTTGCCGACGAACTCGAGGACCACGCTGCGCGAGACCTCGCCGTGCTTGTCGATGTACACGCCGCAGTCCTGGTAGCAGAGGAGGAACTCGGCGTCCGAGAGGCGGAACATGCCTAGTGGCTTCTGGCCTTGGAGACGCTCGAAGATGGTCGCGATGTTGGATTGGTTCGGGTCGGGGATGCTCATCGTGACCTTTTTGTCTAGCGTGAGGAGCTCGAATCCCTTGATTGTGCAGACGGCGATGTAGGAGTGGAAGAGGTTGATACCGTAGCATTCTACGGGGACATAGAATTCGTCGAACTCGCGGAAGAACTCGGTCGCGCCGCCACCCATCTTGGATCGCCCAAAGAGCTTCGATTTCTTCTCAGACGATTTCTGGAAGACGGGCTCTAACACCTTGAATGTGGATGACGAGGAGGTTGCCATGTTTCCGCGACACTTGTAGAAGACGAGTGTGCGATCCTTCATTCGCGCTGTGGCGAAAAAGGAGACTTCGCGGGAACCAGAGATCCTTTGTGGAGCGCGGCGCGCCGAGTCGTGCTGCGGAGCTGGGAAGTTGGAGACGGGGACCACGGAATCGAGGTGATAGGCAATGAGAGCTTTATCAGCTATGACGAGGCAGATAGAGAAGTCCTCTAGGACCGCTATTTGAGTAATACGACTCGACTGTATGGACTACGGAAGTAATTAGCATCCCATATCTACTAGCAAATAAATGGGGTCGACTTACTCTTGTCCATCCTCGTGGGTTGTTGACCTCTGAAATGTAGACTCCATAATCCGTACCAATAGCAACCATAGATTTGCCGTAAATAGAAAATGCCGTCGAGCAATTGACCTGCGCTCGGCACACCGGGGACTGTCTCGCATGGCCATACTCTCGCTCGATATCTTTGATCGCCCTGTCCAATGGAGTACCAACAACTGACATCCCAATGCTTCTCCCAACCTGTGTTGGATCCACCGCAAATGCCGTGTCGGCCAGAACCTTCAACCGGAAAGGCTCGGCATTCTGAGCAAACAGCGATGCAGCATGACGCTCCTTGGCCCACATAATCTTCTCACACCATTCCTGGCGATTCTGAGCGGTGGGTGCGTACAGGGTATACATATCCTGGGACCCGAGATGCTTGATTCGGAATGGGAACATGGATCGTGCATCACCGTCTGCAATACTGTTGGAAGAAACCTTCGACATCGAATTCAATGAGGTGTTAGTGGAGGTGTGGTCTAATTGAGGGCGGTCCGATGCCGTAGATGCTCGGGACGTCTTTGATTCAGAGATTGAAGGAGCCGATCTCGTAACCGTCGTAACAGTACCCAAGCCCTTGGATTTAACGACTGCATCATCATTCGTGCTTTCTAGCACAAGAAGTTGCATCGGTATAGGCTATTTAACGAGTTAGCAAACTGCACAAGAGATGGGAAATTGTTTTCTTACCGGTTTCGAAATATCGAATACCTCCTTATTTTTCTGGCCAGTACTATCGCGTTGAGTAACAAGTTTGGCGAGCACGAGGTAATGATCGAACAGAATGGCACGGGTTTCCAGCCAGTTGAAGCGACTGGAACCAGGCCGCTGCAGATCTCCTTGCAGGATGAGTTGCCGACCGAGATGATCCAGGTGAAGCTCAACGCGCTTAAATCCGGGGCGCATGAATAGCTTTGTCTGCAATTCTTGCATCTCGATCTTCTTATTCTCTTCATTGACCTTCTCATCGCAAGCTTGGGTCATCTTATCCACTTCCTTGATGGCAATCCCGAGGTTAGTCTTCTCCTCGCTGTCGACATATGTGTGCTTCATAACTTCCTTTAGCAGTAAAGTATACTGCTGTAGTCGCTTCAGCGGCGCAAAGAGATACGTATCCCAACCCAGACGGTCAGACACTTTGTTGCTCTGTGCTTGGTCGAGGAACTGGCGGAAAAGAACATTCTTCTCCATCTCTCTCCGGACCAAATAAGTGGCATTCGGATAGCTGGCAGCATAATCCAAGTACACCTGGGCGGCTCGTCGGGTCCACTCACGGAAGATACTGCTAAATCCTTGAACCCAAGGGCCTTGTTCTTGTTGGCGGTACTTGAGCTGAGCTAGCAAATGATTCATGTTGACATTCTTAACAGCCTCAGCCCTACCAAAGACCTGCTGAATGAACCGAGGAAGTTTGGCTTGACCGATAATCGGCGGTTGCCAGGCTTGGAGTTCGTCTCTGTAAATCGTCCGCAAGACATCCAATTGCACCATGAACTTATCCTCAGACATGATAATTTCATGAAGATTGTTCTGCCGAAGAACCTCCTTGCTATCCGCTGCGTCAATTTGCGCCTTGGTGAGCTTGAAGAACTCATGCCAAGGTTCAGCCCGCTTAGCAGGTGCCATCTTTTGCGCATGCAGATTGATCTTCTTCAGGGTCCGATGACAGTGGTGAGAGTAGCAGCGGCCGTGCATCTCGTGCTCGTGAACCTTCGGAGCGTAGCAGCCTGAGCCGCTCATCTGCCAGAGAACTCCGGATATTTCCCCAGGACCAAACTTTACCCATTCTTCATCTTCTATCAGCACGCTGGCCTGCAGCATATCCCTCACGACTACGGCGCTGATAACCTCTGCATCGGCGGTGTTCATCGTAGGTACTTTGTGCGTGAAGAGGGAAACGAGCAAGTCTTGAACGGTCTTCACTCTCAGGTCAGCCTCTCCCTCGCCAGACTCTCCGGAACACATTTCCCGAATCCAGTCGGCAATGCCACTCAACGCCCACGGCTCTCTGCACTTCTTATAGTCGGATGACCTGAGGTTTTCGGGCGTGGCCTTCTTGCGTCGACCCGGTGGGAGCGATGGCAGATCAAGAGGCGTTGTCGATTGCGGCGTCCCAGCATCGAATCCATCAAGAGCCGGACCATGGCCTCTTAGGGCACGTTGCCTGGCTTGGCGCTCTTCCGCATCTGTCCTTGAGCGCATAGGAGGGACCACGAGAGGGGTGCTACTGTGGCTTGTCAACGATGCCGATCTGGGTACAAACTGGCCTCCTGGGTTGAGAAGATCCTGGGTTGCATACGATTCGGGGCCATCCGGAGGGTACATCTGTTGTTGCACCCTCTGGGGGTCCTGCTGTTGAGGCGGTGGATTACGGTACGATCCAGCAGGACGTAATTGCGGCGTCCTGTTTTCATTCAGAGAAGGAACAGCTGGCAAGGGTCGGTTCAAGGCGGACGCTGGTGCCATGCCTGGGTGGAATGGGATATCTGCGTATTCCTCTCTCAACGGACTGTCGCTGCCTGATCTTCCACTGAGACGTGATTCGGCCGTCATACGAGACCCAAGCGAAGACCTCTCGTCTCCCTCGTCAAAACTAAGCCTGTGGCCTTGTAGGCTCGGATGCTCTGCAACTGTGTCGGGGAATGGGTGGATGTAGTCATCATTAGGTATAGTATAGTCAGTGAGGCCACCGAGTCCCGATGCTGCCGGGGGCGCGTACGCCTCACGTCTGCTTATGTCTGAGGGAGTCGGCAACGGGCGGCTTTGGTCTTGCATCTCTTCCCGAGCTGCAATGTCGTTTCCATAGGCCATTGGTACATCGAGACCTCCACCAAGCATGCCGAGATCCATTCCCACGGCATAATTATCGCTGTCGCTACTGGCTTCCTGGGATTCCTCCTGAGGTCTTTGCTGGGGATAAACTCCAAAGGCTCCCATGCTACTCCTGTTGGCATCTGCCTCGTCGGCAATTCTTAATGCCTCAACCCCGGAAGCAGCCTCCGCCTCGTCGCTATCGTCGAATTCGTACATCTGTTCGGAATTCTGGCCAGCTGTTGGTGTTCGTGCATCAGCACTCAAGCCATTGCTTCCACCGAATTCATTATCGAGTAGGTCTGCGCTCATTGGGGCATGTGGCTGGCCTACTTGGGACCTGCCACTAGTATTCACCCCAACAGCAGCCTCAATCTCTTGGAACATCAGCTCCTGTGCCCTGGCTTCGGCAGACAGCCTACTATCGTCGCCATCGTCGTCGAATGGGTTTGTGTCTTCGACGGCAGGGGCAGTTGGGAGTGCGCGGCCGGTTGGATGGCGTCGAAGCTGACTTATGTTTTGCACATCATGCTCCAATGGCTGGGGCGGGTTGCTGTTGCTCGAGGGGCGGCTTGATATGCCTCCATATGCATCGGAACCGAAATCATCATATGAGGCCGAGTACGATGGGCCCATAGGCATTTGCGTAACAGGTGGGTATGGGGATGGGTTGCTCTGCGATCTATAATCATCAGTAGACCCGTATGAAGTTCCATTGGCACCGTACCCAGACGTCGCGGGGGGAGCTGAATATTGGGCTGGTTTTGGAGGGAGAGGTGCAGGTAGCGACGGGTTATACGATGGTTCATAGGTGGGTTCATAGGAGGGCTCGTATGCGGGTTGAGTAGGTCTGGCTGGAAGCTGTGGCGCAGTAGCATATTGTTGGGACTGAGGAATCTGGGGAGACCAATATGGGCTGGCTTGTTGATTTTGGGCGAGAGGCGGACTTCCAAAGTTTTGGCTATGCTGTGGCATAGGAGATGTTCCATAACTCGGTCCTTGCATATAAGGGGATTGCGCGGGTGGCCGCGGCGGCACCGGAGGTTGTTGTGGCTGGTACGCGGCTGGGACATAAGGCTGGTGGTGCGAGGAGACACTGTGACTGCTGTATAATTGAGGATTGTAATTAGGCGTCTGCGCATGCGTTTGACTCTGCGACTGTGTCCGTGGGAAGAGCTGTGGGTTGTATGCTGTCGGTGTACTCGGTGTTTGCGGCACTCCCCCACCGTACATCTGGTTTGCATACTGAGAAGGCTGTGGACTGTATTGTACTCGCTCTGGAGATTGATGGCCTCTGCCAGATCCGCCTAGATATAGTTCATCCTGGCCTCCTGCATGCGATCTTTGGCTCCCATAGTGGTTTTGTTGAGGGTACGCGTTGGGCTGCGCCGGCGGCTGCTGCGTGCCATTCGTGTTGTCGAAGAACTGGGCATCATCGCCGTTGTCGAAACTCGACTGTCGCTGCAGACCGAGGCCCGCATTCTGAACCGGCGGCTGACCTCCGTATTGTTGCGGAGGGACGTGGCCATACCTGTGCTGGCCGTTTTGGCGGAAAGACATCGTGGTAGGGCTTAGTATCGAGGTATGCGGGGTTTCGTGACCATCGACGCTGCCGGTCTCTCCATCGGCTTGCTGCACAAGAGCAGTTACTTCAAACAATTGTCGTGAGAGCGTCCATTAATGTTCGTGTAGTCGCTATGGTCTCCGCGGGCGCAATGACGACAAAGGGCCTATTTCCGAGGTGTCGCGCGACGTCGTTGAGCCTCAGCTTGCGACAGCGGGAGCGCTCGGGCTGAAAGCACGGCGGCGAGGTGCTTGGGTTTCCTGGCAAATGTGCAAATGGACTGCTGAAAACGAGAGAATAATTCAAGCCAGTACGAGTTGCTCTAACAAGCCTAGAGCACCTTTGCAGTGACGTTGTGATTCTCTAACGACTCCCTTCACACAATTGAACTTGATCTGCGAAGCTGATGTTGCGTTGACCGGGGGTGATAACGTGGCCAATGGTCTTCAACCACGGAAAGATGTGTGGCGGTGCGTAAGGCTTCCCCCCCCCACTATTTCGTTCCTACGAGTGCTACAGAGTACATCCGTCGCGAACACGGCCACAACTTTCGAACAAGGCTACAATGTAGTACAGAATGTATTTTCTGTCAATATTTCCTTGCCTTATGACGCGGGGAATTAATAAAGAACAAAAGAATGTATAGCTATTGACTCTTCTCCTTTTTGGCATCCTCTGGGCACATGAAACGAACAGCCACAACTTCCCATGAACCTGTCGAGCTCAAGGCTGTGGCGCAGGGCATATAGTACTGTTCTGTACAGTACATATTGTGCCGAACCTAGCAGGCCAAGAATCAATACGAGCACACTCAGCAGGGCTAGGAGGAGAAACAGTTGGATGTTTTATTTGACCTTGAGTCAGATCGATCGAGCCTCATGCATGGCATAACAGGGCTTGTTTGTTCTTGTACAGTATTGAGACACTTCCAACGCCAATATCACCACAGGTCATTGCGGACTTCCAGCCCTCTCATTGAATCCCTCATTCCCAATAGACGCCGGCCGACCACCCGACCACCCCATATCCCGCTATTCCGAGTACTCTTCTTAGTCTCAAGGGTCGCAGAAGTAAGTAAACTCGTCATCACTGGTAACAACCTGCGCCTGGCTACTCGACGAAGAACCAAAGCTCGTCACCGTCGCCTTTTCTTGTGCCGACTTGCATGTGTCTCGCTGTTTATCGCAATCGCTCACTTCTAGGCCGCTGTCCTTATCCCCGTTGTTGGCGATCTGTGCGCATGCGTTTTTCTGGTTATCGCAGGTGCGAGAGGCAGCCGACTTGAAGTCGGTCTGTAGTGGCTGTTAGGAGAAACCAGGAGTGGGCGGGTTGGTTGGGATTCATACAAATGTATCATCGCCCACTTGAAAAGGTCGGTCTGGGTCGCCAGTGCCCGTTATGGGCTCGGCAGAAGCCCCTCCCAGTGCATCAGTGAAGGTCTGTATCTGGAGATCAGCTTCCATTGCATTTTTGGCCCGACTGCTTTCTCGGCCTTATCTCAAATGCCCCTCCTTTGGTATAGAGGGGTTGACAGAAAAGCATACCTGCAGGTTTGTGGACTGCCGTGGCACCAGCACATGTCCAAATTCATGTCTTAAATCCATGTCCGCATGGCTCCAGGCCGTTGCTCCCACAGCAAGGACGAACAGCGCGATATACTGCACCTGGCGTAACATCATGCAAAGACGACAAAATAGAAATTTGAGCGATTCGACAAGAACAGAAAGCAAAGAGGAGAAAAGATGTCAAAGAACGGACTATCTTAAGATAGTCAAACCTACAATATTGCCACTACTTTCATGGCGGCGCCGACTCGACTCGAGGACTCCAACGCCTGAAACTTGAATGACACGCGAAGACATCACCTCCAAGCCTTGTCGACGCTGTGGCGCCTACCCTTCCACACCCACCGTCATCGAGCTGTGGCTATGCCCCAGCACCACCGGGAAGGTTAACCTCCATGACAGGAGTCCTTGCGCGCTCCCCAGGAATCATCGGGCCTTTCCATACCCGTGGGGTTTCAGCCCTTGCGAGCGACAAGCCAATTGCTGTTGTAGGCAGCTCCATCAGACATCAGACAGTTCGTGTAAGAGATAGACCACAGCGGCTGAGCCTTTAGCTCCCGTGCGACGCCAGCTGGCATGCCCCATCCCATTTAATGCTCCCCAGGGTCACACATATACCACGCATATATGATGCTATAGGGCGATACGTCAGATTACTATAAGCTGTATTCTTGGTTTGTGTTATGCGCTGGGAAGTTATGTTGATCTTTATCATTTTTGATTTATTCTCCCAGGAGATCGCACAAGGACAGGAGGGGTTTCGTATTCCCATGGTTGCATAAATAGAACAGTTAGTGATTGGCCCCGAGAAGCCTTTCCCGCCCGCCGCTTTCCCCATAACGGCATAAATTCTGCCGCATCTTTTCAGGTTAGACCACCCCTGGCCCAATTTTGTCCTGATTAGGGAATAATCTGTGGCTGTGAGTGCCTGTGAGTGCCTGTGAGTTGGCTGTGAGTGGCCTGTAATGCCTGATTATTAAGGATTCAACACCGTTGGTTTCTCTTTGTTCCCACTCCAACGGCGATATCTTCTCATGTACCTCCGTACCCATCTCCACTCACGACCCATGGTGTTTGGAATACGAAGTCAATCTCACTCACCCGACCACGAATCTTTCACGTCCCCTAAAGTAAGCCCTGAACGCAGGTAGCATCAACAAAACACCATCATTTGTCGCACCATCAACTTCTTTTCCTTCATTCTTTAACAGGCTTCACTAGCCATCCAGTGACTTCACATTTTTGTTTTTGTTTACTCCTTGATTTTACCCGCGCACGACAGAGTTTGACCTTTGATCAGACGGTCCATACACGCAAACTTCAGGTGGCACTCGGCACTTTCCTTCCTTCGGTGCACTCGACGCTCAACGACGGAGATAAGACACCAGTCATCGACACAACACCACACACGAATCCTCCTCACACATTCCATCATGCTCTCTTCTCTACAGCCCGCGAGGTTGTCGGTCCTCGCCCTTTTGCTGGCTTCTTTCGTCTTGTCCAAGGACGCACACAAGGCTTCTTCAATCCAACAGGCTGGGGTACCACAGGTCGCCGCCAAGTACCATGTGGTAGATGAATTACATATCCGACAAGACGACAGCAAGGACACTGACGGCGGCTTGGCCGACTTGTTCCCATCCTCAGACTCAGATCCCACGGATACAGAACAAACTTCTTCGACTGATTCTCCCCCGTCATCCACAGAAGATACCCAGTCAGAGTCGTCGACGGAGCCTCCATCCTCAACCACATCTGACGACCCGACAACTACTCCCTCTGACACCGAGGCAACACCAACCCCGTCGAACACATCTGGTGGTGAATCGTCGAAGACGACTAATGAGTCAAGCAATCCAACCAAGTCATCATCTGAGACCACAACCTCAAAGCCCACCACCTCCCTCCCTCCCCGGAGCACCATCACATCGAAGCGCACGACCACGGCCCAGGTGACAAGCGATGGCAAGACCTACCAAACCACCTACGTCGCTACGTCTCTGATCCCCACCAACACGGCCTCGCCAATCGACGACACCCCCGAGAAGAAAGACGGCATGAGCGACCAAACCAAGAAGACCGTCATCGGTGTCGTCGTCGGCATCGGCGGTGCCATCTTCGTCGCTCTCATCTTCATCGTCTTCTGGAAGTTCTGGGGCCGCAGACGTTCCGCACGCAGGGCACAGGAGGACGACGCTCTCATGATGACCTCCCCCGGCGGAGAGAAGGGCGACACCAGCTCGACCACGAACCCCTTCCAGAGCACACTGGAGAGCTACCACGCTCCCCAGCGCCCTGTCAATGCTTCATCGAACTTTTAGACGCGCTGCAGAGAGAGAGAGAGACGGGAGGGAATTTGCATGGCGCTGGTGTTTAGATGGACTTGATTACTTTCCTTTACCTGGATCAAGAGCGAATAGCTGCGTGACCTCTTTCACATATAAAGACTGTTCGGCAGCGGGTGCAAGGGGGAGCGAGATCGTTGTAATACCAATAGCGATTTTTGCCATATTTGGGTGCGAAAGGAGAGAAGGGAGCTTTTTTAGCCGTTTTGGCACACACTGATTTGGACTTCATTTTTGTTTTTCTTTTTACACTCATTGCGTCTTTTGCTGGAAAAGCAGGTATTGGACACAGACTATGACAGTCGACACAAGAAGCGGTTTGTACAAACAGACAGGCGAGAGATTATATGGCGCGTTGGGGGTCGGTTGATGCGTCGGAGAGAAATAGAAGAGACAGGTAGTCGCTGCTTGCTTGGATTCTCTGCCGGCTTGCTAGTTAGTAATATCAGAGAGATGACTACGTTATTCATGTTACGTTTGGATGGTGAATTGTGACGGGCTATCTTTTCTTATACTCCATACAAACACTTGAGAAATATAGAAGAGACAGGTAGTCGCTGGCTACTCGAATTCTCTGCTGTCTTGCTAGTAAATAATAAATATCAGGCACATGACTACGTAATGTTAAAAGTTTGGATGAATGGTGCATTTTGAGGCTCTATCCTAATTGTACCGACACTCTTATGCAGACACCGAAAATGCCATCTGTGCAGCCCCCACTCATCTGCTTCAGCCGTTGAATTTCAATCTCTTCACGCCTCTCTAATCTCCACCAGTGCAATTTAACAGTCACGTGTTTATATATGCGAAATTGTTATAACCCCTGACAACTGGGTGCTAGCAACCCCCCCATCCGTCTTTGGACTAGCGGCGGTACTTGCCTGCGACTGTTTCTTATCGTTCGGGTCCCTACTAAAATCGCAACATTGAAAAACTGGAGGTCACGATCTTTCATGTGCACTCGAGAACTGACTCGAATGGACATAATTACCCTTATAACCATTCTTGTAATTAATAAAATAATCATATATAAGACTTCATACACAGAAGAAATAACACATATGAGCCGCTCTGACATGGATTGATCGCCAAGCAAAATCTCGCCATTCCACGAAAATTTCGCCAATTCGCCAATTTCTCTCTATCTGAACACATGGACCGCATGTAGAAAGTACTTACAGTACTGTAATGTATACTGTAATGTAGTTAATGTAGTTAATGTAGTGCATGTAGTACTTGTGGTACTTCGCCGTTTGTACTAGTCTAATCGCGACCTCCGAACAAGATTGTCCCCAAAAATAAGCATAGCGTGGCCACCCACACCCACCATCCACCTCAAACAATCTTTCCTCACTCGTTCAAGTGTTCACCACCACCTTACCTCACCTCATATCCGTCGTCAGGGTTCCCGCATTCATAACATCAACTCCCTTACCTTTTGCTCAACTCTTGCTTTCTCTCTCTCAGAGAAGGCTATCCACACTCGTTTAACCAGCGCCAGAGATCATCACTCGACTACTGCGCGCCTTGCTTCTCTCCTGATCGATCCCCTATGTCGCCGTGATACGCCACAACTTGACTGTGACACCGTCTCCCGAGCCACCGATTGCATTTGACGGCGATGGCTTCTAGGCGCTTTGGGCTCTTCACAGGGCTTGTCCTGCTCCTCGCCATCTGGGTCCTGGCTGTTGGACTACGAGCCACGGTATGCTCCTCACCACCACCGCGTTCCCGATCGTCCGCGAAGAACCTCTTCCCAACCGATCGAGTCCGCGCGACGATGGTAACTCGAGCGCTGCTAACTCCTCACAGGGTCATTTCCCAAATGTTGTCTCGCAATGGAACCACGATAACCACTACCCTCCGCCAACAACAGCCTCGGCCAGCGCTGCCGAAAACCTAGCCTCGCAACTCGCCGCCGTCGCCGCTGAAAAAGAGGCGCTCAAGGCGCGGGAAGCCCAGGTTGCTGAGAAGGAGAAGAAACTCAAGAAGGAGCAGAATGCATTGATGGAGGATAAGGCTAAGCTCCGCGGCGACCGTCCCAAGTCACTCATCTCATACGTCTACACCGAGTCGCCGACCAACCGCCGCAACCTCGAGTTCTTCATCAAGCACGGCCTCTACGCCGGCGCCGACTTCGTCTTCAGCTTCAACGGTGACACCGACGCCGAGACCATCCTCCCTGTCTACGAGACTTCGCCCTGGTACGACCCCAAGATCACGAACATCGAGGTCCTGAAGCGCGATAACAAGTGCTTCGACATGGGCGCGCACGGCGAGGCGCTGCTGCGCGAGTGGAACGATTTGGGCACCAAGCTCAGCCCCATGGGCGGACGTGATCGCGGCGGACGCAAGTTCTGGGAGGGATATGAGAGGTTCATGCTTATGAATGCGAGTGTTCGTGGCCCGTTCATGCCGGTCTGGAGTAAAGACTGCTGGAGCGAGGCGTTCTGGGGCATGCTCACAGATAAGAAGAAGGTATGTGTATCTTCACTCCGCGAGCTCTGATAAGCTGTCTCCATGCAAGGTGTATTGTGCTAACACGCTGCAGTTGGCGGGAATGAGCTACAACTGTCACGGCGGCAAGGGCCACGTCCAATCCATGGTCTGGGCACTCGACCGCGTCGGCATCGAGATCCTAATGAAGCCCGAAGCCGAAGGTGGCATCGGGTACTGGTGCCCATACGACATGGTCAACGCGATCGGCGGGGAGATCCGGTCGACGCCCTCGATCATCAACGCGGGCTACGAGGTCGAGGCGCTGAACCTAGTGTACCACTCGCACGATGGCGACGACCACAACAAGGACGGCAAGAAGGATAACAGCCCCAAGGGCTACATCGAGGGCTGCACCGACGACGACTTCTTCCACGATAACTACTACTACGGCTTCAACATCCACCCATACGAGACTATCTTTATGAAGGCCGCGAGGAACATGCAGGATGTCCTTATTGGGAACTTCACTGAGTGGACTGATGGTAGCGGATACAGCTCCTACGAGGCCTGCGCTCTGTAATATAAAACGAAAGAAGAAGAACTTTTTACGCGTTTATGGCAGTGCGAGGGGACGGAAAAGTAGGGGTTGACGAACGAAGACGACCAAGGATATTTTAAAAAGAAGAGGATTAACAAAGTATTGTGTCCTGTCGAGACGGGGTGGCTGGGGGGAGATGAGCGATGTTGTGGGGAGTTGTTCTCTTAATATGTTTCCATGCTTACATGCCGCATCAATGGGACGTTTACAAGGCGTTGGAACATAAAGGGAAATTGGAATTTTGGATGGTCTTTTTCATTTTTACATATAACAACACACATGCCGTCGCTGGTATGTTTTT
>LNAR01002096.1:0-95971 GCA_001630585.1 Pseudogymnoascus sp. BL549 | reverse complement strand
TGTGTTTGGGTGGGTGTAGGGGAGGTTTTGTTTTGAGAGGTTGGATATGGAGAATATTAGATGGGTATGGATCTGTTGCGAATTGGAGTAATGGGTCTAGGTCGCTGTATGTTGAGTGTATGTGTATATATTTTTTATCATAAATACATTATATCAATTTTCTTTGTATATTTATATAAACATTGTGATATAGACGAATAATCAATCAAGCAGACCCTCATTTACTAACTCAGAAGATAATGACTTCAAAGAACAACCTCTCTCATCACCTTCATTACCCACAATCAAGTCGCCCAATGCCAGTGTCCCTAATTTCTAAAATAGGGGCCACAAAAATTCACGAACCCGGAATCGCCGAATTTGAGAACCCACCCCAGCACAGTGATACTCATTCGCCCAATCTCCTATTCACCAGTCCGCGGCTCTGACGACACGGAGAAATTGCTTGTTGCCATCATAATTGAACTAGCCTTTTCCAGAGCGTTAGTTTCAGATATGTAAAAGTCAGCTGGTGACGTTTGGAGTGGAGTTGGAGGCTGTGAACGAGTCTAGAAACCCACCCACAACCACAATATCCAACGCCAAGGATTCAGGACGTCTCTCTCCCCTCATACCCCTGAGGCGCAGGCTAGAAGTGAGACAGAGAAATAAATCTCCAGACCCAACTTCGCCCCCAAAAGCCCCCCAAAGCAGGAAAAAACCGAAGCACACAAGGTATGTGGCGATACTCCGCCTCTCTATCAACTCGAGACCGACCTTTAAATAGAAAGATAGTTTCTCTCCATAGTGGCTGCGCCTCGGGGGATTGCACAGAGACGCGGGTGGCTCTTTGTCAATGTCTACCGCTCATTCTGTCGTTAGTTAGTATTGTATACCCGTTCGTCTATCTCGGCAGGCTCTCGTTTGAATATGTGAGCTACAGCTCTGGGCGCCAACAGTGAGAGCTGAGCTTTTCTAAACTTGACCAACTATGTCACAGTATCCGCTGACATAAAGAGGAAACATACTAAATCGGATCTCTCTTTCTCTCGGAGGCGGATCTTAGCACATTACCCCACAAACTACAATTGGCTCTCTATTACCACCTCACCTGAAGCGCCCAACCCGCTCAAAATGCACCCCGGCATATAAATTTACAAGCCGAATAATATAGTAATTGGAGCATCCTAATAGGCTAGCCTTAACTACCAACTAGCACACCTTATTTTAATATTGGTGGTAATCCATGTTATGAGCCGCAAGCCGCGTATGCACTGACGCGTCAAAACAGCAACAACGACTATTTCGCATTGACTTTTAAGTTTACCCGCGGTTCTCCCATGAGACCTACGACAAGCTTTGGGAATGGACAATACCCCTTTTAGAACCCGTTGATCCTGTTCTAGCTGGTCCCTTGGCCTTGCTTGTTTCAGACAAGCTTACTATTGGCATGTTGCAATTGGCCGGGACGACATCGTTGGTTTTAAAACAGAAAGGAGATTTCCGTTGCTGCTTTAGATTGAGGTCTAGAGTTTGAAGATTTGCGGATTCTCACATATAGTAGGTTACGTGGGTTATGTGCGTATGCCTCATGTTCTATCTTGAGCCTTCACATGTTGCTCCATTACTCCGGGGGGGCACGCGGGAGTAAAGATTAAATAGAATCACTTTACCTTCCTTACTTCCCATCCCGTTAAATATCTGTATAGGATTTTGCACGTGCATATTCATATTTTGCAATCATGGTCAACTTTTCTAAGAGCTTCATTGCCGCTGCGGCAGCTATCCTAGCTACACAGGTTGTGGCCCACCCCGGGCACGACATTTCTCAGGAGATTGCAGAGCGAAATGCATTTCTGAAAAACTCTGCACGTCGCGACCTCTCCCACTGTGCTGATTCTCTCAGCAAGCGCGGCATCGAAGATGCATCCATCAAGCGCCGGGAGGAGGCCATTGCGAAGGCTCGGGCTGAGCGAGGCTTGCCCCTGAGTGAGCCAACCTCCGTCCTTTCGACCGCAACAGACTCTAACACTCATTACAGAACGTAGAGAAGTTGTGAGAAGAGATGCCACAGACGAATCTCACCTGTCTACTTTGGATGTTAGCCCAACCACTTCAGGTGTGGAAGACATCATCTTCTCCAACTCATCGTGCCTCCTCTCGCCCGAAGGCGAAGAGGGACCCTTCTGTACGCTCCTCCAACCCCTTCTTCTAGCCCCTGCTAACCTCTTCAGATGTAAAAGGAGAGTACGTCCGCTCTGACATCCGAGACGACCAGCCTGGTGTTGAAGTAATCCTCGATCTCCAATTCATCGACATCTCAACCTGCCTCCCCATCGTCGACCTCACAGCCGACATCTGGCACTGCAACTCCACCGGTGTCTACGGTGGTGTCATCTCTCAAGGGAACGGCGACTCCACCGACGCCTCCAACATCGATGCCACCTACCTCCGCGGTCTGCAGACTACCGATGCAAACGGCGTCGCGCAGTTCACCTCCGTCTTCCCCGGTCACTACTCCGGTCGCGCAACACACGTACACGTCGAGGCGCACCTGAACGGTGAGGTTCTACCAAACAGTACCTACACTGGCGGAACCATTGCGCACATTGGGCAGTTCTTCTTCGACCAGGATCTGATCACGGAGGTTGAGGCTCTGAGCCCGTACTCTACCAACACAATCGCCATCACCACCAACGCTGAGGACCGCGTCGTCCAAGGCGAGCTAGAGAACGACTCCGATCCTATGTTGAATTATGTGCTTCTCGGAGACACGATTGAGGACGGACTATTCATGTGGATCTCGCTTGCGGTAAACAGCACGGCGACATATACGGCGTCGCCAGCAGCGGAGCTGTCAGCCGATGGCGGGCATGCCGTTGAGGGTGGTGGAAATGTCGGCGGCGGCGGCGGCGGCGGACCTATGGGTAACGGCACGTTCCCATCTGGCGCGGGACCGAGTGGTACTGCGCCTCCAGGCACGGCTGGAACGGATGCTGGTTCTGCGACTGTGACCTCTGCTGGTAAAGTACAACTCCTGTGGATATGAGGGTGTCTGCTAATATTGTCTTTAGTAAATGGCACTTCGTTCGTGACTACCGCAATCTCGACAGCCACTCTTACTTCTGGCGGTAAGAACAGAAACGTACCTGGGTTTGGAAAGCTAGGGTCCAAGCAATCGAAGTCTGGAAAGAAGGGGGGAAAGAGGCACGGAGCTAAGGGAAGGAAGTGAGGCGATGCGCACTTTGGTTTGGGGTATGATTTAGATTTGGTGGCAGCTGTTCAGTTAGCAATTCTTTCTGGCTCCATCAACTTTAACATCCAATTCGCATGTTCATCTTACCCAGCTTCGTTGAGGGCGTCCAGTCGGAATCAACCGCGTTAGCTGGAGCTCCCCACCCGAACAGAAACAGCCTCGCAGTAGCATGATTTCTAGCGCCTTTCCTCCACCCTGAAATCAATGCGAGTTGGGGGGCGATGGGCAAGACCAACTTTTCTACAGGGTGATGTCTAGATTATTGCTAAGGGATTCAATATGTGTATACAGGGCCGTTCCGCTCGGTCAAAGGTCAGGCCTACTTCTACCGTGTTGTGATATGACCCTCCAAGCTTTATCGACGAGCATCCAGGACATACCCTCGTTTTCTTTCTATGCTGCGGCTGATAAACGTGCTTAAGCTAGCAATTAGCGACATGGGGCGGGCAACAGGGGCGCCCAAAACAGGGTCCGTGGTCAAAATGCTTTAATTCACATGGCGAAAGCGCAAGTTTGATCGACCATACCAATATGGCCAATATTTAAGGCGAATGGCAAGGCTGGCTGAACTATCAGCCATTAAACTTTGGCATAATCAATTAAGAAATCTAGCTTGGAAGAATTTACCGTTGACAAGGCTGTGGTACCATCCACTTATCCGGTTGGTGCCTAGATTGCACGGACCCTTTTAAATAGTTTGTTTTGAGGTCGAGCCGTGTGTGGCTTGGTACACTGCCAATATACTTTGGTAAGGTGAGGGGTATTGCATCATGAGATGGTAAGCTGCAGCTCCTCACGGGCAAGTCCCATGAAGCCAAGGAACTATTGACAGAGGCGCTGTGTGAGGCTTTTCAGCTGCGAAGACGAGGTGGAGGAGAGGATGAGGTGGGGATAGGGGAGATTGAAGCTGTATATAAAAGGTTGGAAACTTTCCTCTCAACGGATCAATCTTTATTTTACATACCTATATCTCATTTTATCATTCGCGCAAA
This sequence comes from Pseudogymnoascus sp. BL549, assembly GCA_001630585.1. Classification (NCBI taxonomy): domain Eukaryota; kingdom Fungi; phylum Ascomycota; class Leotiomycetes; order Thelebolales; family Thelebolaceae; genus Pseudogymnoascus; species Pseudogymnoascus sp. BL549. The sequence goes on along the minus strand of LNAR01002096.1, from coordinate 91,744 downwards.
ATCCCTCCTCCTCCCGTGAGTTATACCGCAATGTCTGCCGATAAAGCCCCCGCCGAGAAGCTTCCTCTTGCTATCCGCAAGAATGGTATGTCACCCCACCATCTTGCCAGTATATAGTAAGGCCTCAGAGTTGACCAATTTGCTTGTTAGTGCGCGATAGCTGGGAGAACAAGAAGTCGGATCTCGAAGCCCAGCTTCTGACCCTCCTGGGGGAATCGTGGACGTTCGATATCAACCCACTCGCCATCTATCCCTACGCAGAAGAGGGGTCATACGGCCACAATTCCCTCGGCGACTGCATCTATGCGTGAATCTCCTATCCCGACTCTGCCATGGAACTCAATTAATGAATTACCAGCTACACCGATGGCTTCATTTACCAGTTGAAGGACTTCCTCTCCAAGCACGGCGAGGAAGGCAAAACTGAGCTTAACACCGTCGCCCCAACCCACACCATTACTCTCAGTGCATCACCCAAAGTCAGCTATTGTGGCAACGACATTGAAGAGGGCAAACTGCGCCTCATCTTCAACCCCAACTACCTCGGTACTAACATTGACCATGCGGGCCAGAACCTCGCCGAGTCTCTCTCCGCTGCGCCGCAACCCGAGGGCGCCTCGCCACTTAGCTATACCGCTCGCCACTCCATTAAGACCGACTACGATGCGAAGATTGGTTCTTACCTCGAGCAGGCGCGCAAGGCGCTACAAAATGACAAGTTCGCATTTGACCCTTCTTGGGAGCAGCTGGCTGCCGCCCTGAAGGAAGGCAAGGACGTGAGCGACAATTGGGAGACGAACCTTGGCCAATTTGCGACGAATTACTTCGAGGGTTTCGTGAGCGCCCTTACGAACCAGAAGTTCCATGAGGACGAGATGTTGAGAGAGGGGCTAGAGGAGGGGGTGCCAAATGGCGTTCTTAAGCTAAGAATCGTCGAGAAGTTGACGACCGGCCAGTCGAGCTACAATGAGATTACCCTGGACAATGGAGATTTGGTTATTCAGGTAAGCTGCATTCACTCTCAAACGCGTTCAAACAGAAACTAAAAGCTATTGGCTAGACCACTCCTAATTACTGGGGCACAAATGTCTATGATGCTGCGAGCAAGCTCCTGGACATCCTGTAGACTGTTATATATATTTCTCTGCCATATAGCCTTTTGGATTATCACTGGTTCTGCTGTGCAGATCTGTTTTATGATAGGCCAGTTTCTACAGTTAGATAAATAAGCATGGGATAACTGGCCGTAAAAGACTATAGTGCAGCTAGCGTAACCTTTCAAATGCTACTAATATAGAGTGCAAATTCTTCTAACCTCTTCAATCCGTTCCCGCCTATTTTCATCAAAACCAGTTAGTTACTGTATGGCCTCACCGAGGGTGGCTTGATGCTGCACTATAACCGTGCCGCGAGGCGTTTACAAGCTCCGCCTTGGCTGCAGGAGCTGAGCTCCAAGGCAGAACCCGTCGTCCACGAACTTACATGGGTGGATTCGTATTAATTGCCTCCAACTACCCCGCTGTAACTGCTGCTCGTGAATGCAAGGGAAACAAGGCGCTCACTCGGAACCCGAAGACCCCGTCCCCACAAATCGGTCCATACACTGCGCGCATATCCTTAAAACTGATAGATGGCATCAGCTACCTTGTATGCCTCACTGTTCAATTATTCCCACAGTAATCTAACTCTCACCTCAGGCCTCTGCGTCTGCGCAGCAACATTCGCGACCTTATCACCGCCCCCACCTCGGATGTTGCTACCCGCACCGCTGGCCTCGGGAAGACAATCGGGTACCCTGTCTCTGTCGACCCAGAATGGCCAATTCTCTGGGCTGCATTAGAGCCATACTACAATGACCCAGCGACATTTATTCCTACAGTCGCAAGTGTGCTCATCTCGTGGTGTGATGTGTTTACTGCATGGTTAGAGGCCGAAGAGAATGAGGATGGCGTGGAAAGACTGCTGGATGAGATGAGACAATCAGTACAGGTTATTCTTGAGGTGAGTCTCCGTTCTCTTATATCTCTCCACTTAGACTCCTTGGTAACTAACTGGTTTCACAGGTATCGACTACAGGCACAAGGCCCTCCACAGCCTGGCTTTCAGACAAACGAGTCTTTGTGATCAGTTTCCCAAAAGCCGCACCAACCCCAGCTGGAACAACCCACGCAGGTCTTTCATCAGAATTCCTCTCTCTATTCACGCCACCCACTTCAACTGCTCATGCTCCGATCTCAACCATTGCATCCGATGACCCAGAATGGGCCGACGTCTCGATCGAACCTGAAACCCGCACACTTGGTACCCTGCCACGTCAAATAATTGCTGTCCAAGAAAGCGCAAGTGATCGGCTCCCTGACCTTGCTCTTATTCCACGCCCAGAAGAACTGCTTAGAAGACCCCCATACTATATTCTTGTGCGCCAGGATGTAGAGAGCCGCGTTATTATCCAGGGAAGCCATGCGCCTAGCCTGGAATGTATGGAAGCCTATCTAAAGCGGTGGTGCAGAGGAAACTCACGTCAAGTTGACCGCGTACGTTCCTCTCAGCCACAAATGCGCCCTTTAAGGAAGTTTGACTGACTCGCAATAACCCTAGCCACCAATAGTGAGTGTTAAAATGGAGCAGTCGGCATTTGGAGTCGGGCTGTTGAACGACACGCTGGTGCTGCAAGGACAGGTGGGGAGGGTAAGTGTGATGTTGGTGTTGGTATTCATTGAGACTGTTTTGGAATACGCGCCTGTGCTGGAGGCATCGACGGCTGGAAGAGTGTGGGAATTCAGGAGAGATAAAGGGTTCAAATAATTCCACCGATATTATATCGTGTCTGAAAAGGCTACAAAACACTATTCCGTGGTCAGCAGATACATCACGCCGATAATTCATGCTGCACATCCTCAGAGTTTTTGATAATTCTGTATAGTATGTAGTCATACCATTCTGTGGCCTTGTGCCATGTTTGACAAAGTAAATACATATAATAAATTATTGTACGTCCGGTGACTTGATCTGTAAGGGCAGGTATAAACTATTTACATGGTTCCTTCTCCTTTCCTTTATTTGTCACCGAAGCCGTTTCAATATTGAGTCCGGCCTTGTGTGTGACCCCTCTAGCTCAATCTAGAACTCCCCTGAGCCATTGAATTGTCATTGCTACAGCCTGGACCTGCAACTTTCTATCAAATGGATGTATGTACACATGCAACCTGATCGACACTGCCAAAAATCGGCTCAATGAATACCAATCCTTCAACCGCTGCGCTCAACCTCCAAAGAATCGGCAGGCGAATATGGCTCCGATTGAACTGTATACGACATCGTCTGAAGGATAGCCCTCTCGCTATGGTCATCCACATCTCCACTAGACGTGACTACACTGGAAGATAGGGGTCGTGCCATATTGCGCCGCTCTGAAGTACCTGAGAAGGAATGCAGGTCGATGGCTTCTGGAGAACGCTCATGCTGAGGCTGCTCACCCTGAGGCTGCTCACTCCGAGACTGTTCACCCTGGGACTGCTCAGCCCGGTTCCGTCTCCATGGCCAGCTGCGAGAATTATTGCTAGATGGTTGAGAATCTGTCCAGTCTTCGTATGTGTCGGCGTGGGAGTGGAACAAATTGGGGAAAAAATGTGAGAAGAATCGGCGCATTGTGGGAACCGAACCGCAAATGACAAACAGGTTGCCTTCAGCGAAACTATGGCTGTGTTAGGAAGAGTATTGAATTGATAGGGCTTGAGATTCCGGCGGTACGTACGTCCATACATTTGCAGGCGCTGCATCCCAAGAAATATCTTTGCTGTGAATGGTTGCTGGAAGATATACCAATCGGCCAACGGAAGTCGCAATAGTCCTGGGCAATTATTAGTCGACACACGATTCCTCCAGCTAGGAAGTTAGAGAGTGGGATAACTCACAATGAGGCGAGGCCAAAGATGAGGATACACGCAACTTTTTGCGCTTTGTCCATCCTGAGTTTAAGAACCATAGGGGTGGGTAGAAAAAAGAGCATAAGATCGGTAATTATGTTGGACACGGCCGTAGCTATGTATAAACCACCAGCATCCAAGCAACCTCCTTGTACGATCTTGAAGTCATAGGCTCGGCGGATGGGGTGGCAGTGAAAGAACATGAGAAATGCTATGATGGATGTGTAGAGAGAAACAACGACAATAGTGAACCAGACGCCGATGCGAAACCATCTCTGCGGCGACAACTTTATGTAGACCATCAGAAGCGATAGTTTAGTAAAGCCGTTGCACAACTGGTATACAGGAGCTGCAACGTATATGGCCTTTAAAAAGTCATTAGCCCGACCAATGCAATTTGCGGGACGGCTTCAAGGAGTTGCCGACTTACTATCGAGTACTGCTCAAATCTCGTAAGTGGCATTTCCCACGCATGGGCACACAGGCCGCCCATGACGATGGAGTCTGCGGCAGTATGATCAGCAAAGATATCTTGGCACAATGGAAACAAGATTCGTACGGGTAAGTATTGCCTGTGTTACTATTGACATGGACTGCACATTATAGTTAGCTATATTCGTCATCATGAGATTCGCTGCGTCGCCATATTACCCATCCAAAAAGCATGAAATCTGCAAATCGAAGTCAGTAATGAGTTACTGCCGGCTCCCCTGAATACTAACAGTCATCTATCTGCAAACGCCTGGCCTTGGTCAAGAACAGCTTCGTATAGAGGCGCTGACACAAGGCAAGGAAGGCCAAAGGCGCTCCTATGCCAAACACCAAGTAGTGCGCTAACCATAGATTCTGGCGCGGGTGGTCGAAATTTGGGGTGATGCCTGGTGGCGGCGGCACCACGACGGTGACGCCGTCGACGACTGGATAACTCGACATAGCATCGGTAGCCCTAGCTACACAGCGCTCTCCGGCGCCGGAAGAGAAACGCGAGGTGTAACAAGTTGAAGATCGTGAGGATAGGGCGATTATCAGATTATAAGTGGTACATGTGTATTGGAATCAGTCTGGACCCTTTTGTTTCAATCGCTACGAGGCTGTAGACCCTGCGATCTACCATTCTCTTCCCCTGACGTATGTCGTCGCTTAATGGTTAGATCATGGCGGCTCTTTATGTCTGGTCTGGGCTTATACTACGTAGAGCAACCCGTAAGCCACTTCTCACCCAATCAGGCAGGGATCTGAGTGCCGAACATGGCTATTAGCTATGGATCAATCAAGTGGACGGCTGATTTAGAGTACCGTACCCCAAAGCTTAGTAAAGACCCACTAGTGCTTTCCTCCGCCCACTAAGGAAATTGCTACAAGCAATGCTACGGCAGGTTCCTACTCGAGTTACTGTAGAATCCCCTTGCAGGACGACGATCAACAATGTTATGTAATCTCGCTTTGTTGTTTGTCCGACGCTGGCATCCTTCAGCTTGCTTATGCGGGGATCCATATCTGGACGATCGCCCGTAAGCGTGCACGTGTGAGTGTCTTTTCTCTATTTCAAGCGGTCAGTGTGTTACTGTCATCGTCACTGTCGCTGTAGCTGTATCTCTTGCGTTTGATTCAATTTATCATGAAATTCTCAGTTGCAGTATCGGTTGCGACCTTCGCTGCCACAGCGATCGCGGGTGGCGACCCCCGCGACGCTTGTGTACGTGTCTCACTTCTATTCTGTTTTTGTCGCCCTTCGCATCCACAATTGACGTGACCGGGACGCTGACCCTATGTCTAGTGCGCGGCTCTTGGAGCGGATAGCCATCTGCGCGGCAAGGTTCTCTTGCCAGGGACCGCAGAGTATGATGCGCAATTGAGTACCTACTACTCTGCCAATGCGGCCCAACACGCCTGGTGCATGGTCCTGCCTCAAAGTACTGAGGATGTGCAAGCCACCGTCAAGATCCTCACCAAGAACCAATGCCCTTTCGGTATCAAAGCCGGTGCTCACTCGGCATTCAAAGGCTCTAACGGTATTGCCCAGGGTGTCACGGTTGACTTTGGTCACTTGAACTCGACCACTTACAACCCAGACACTGGGATTGTCTCGATTCAACCAGGAGCAAAATGGGGTTCTGTGTATGAGTTGCTTGACCCGTACGGCGTTGCTGTCGTTGGCGCACGAACGTCTGTTGTTGGTGTCGGCGGCTTCACTACTGGTGGCGGAGTATGTATTTCCCTATACAACAGGCAGACGGTAGGCACTGGCTAACAACCCCATTGTACACCTTCCACAGCAATTCTCACGGCTTTTCTTGCGACATGGTCGAGAGCTGGGAGATTGTTCTTGGAGACGGCAGCGTTGTGAACGCTAACTCCAACGAGAATGCCGACCTCTGGAAGGCCCAGAAGGGCGCCTCGGGAAACCTAGGGTTTGTGACCAGGATTGATCAGAGTAAGCAATTGCACCTGGTTTATAAATTGATGATGGGGCTGTGCAGTAGGCTGATAGTATAACCTCAGAGACGGTCCAGGGCACACAGCTTTGGGGTGGCTTTACCAGCTACGACCTGAGTGAAAGAGACAACGTCTTCGACGCCTACCTCAAATTCGTCGAGAATACCGAAGAGGACTCTCCTGATCAGACCATCATTGCTCTATACTATGACTCTACTGGCTTCTCTATTCGATCCATCTTGACAAATAACAAGGGCATTGCTGATGCCCCCGCTTTTGATGACTTCCTTGCGCTGCCTAACATCTCCAGCACTGTGACCTCGGGGTCTATAGCTGAGATTATCCCGCAGTTCACCGGTCCCACGCCTCTTGGCCTCTAGTAAGCCTAACATACATCGTCGCTTCTGCGAAGCTTTGTTTTTAAAACGAATATCTATCGACTAACATGCTATAGCGCCAATTGGTTCACAGGAATGGCCACCAACACTCTCGAGGCCCTCACCATCATCGATGACCTGCATCACAAATACGCCACTATGATGCAGGCTGCCGCCCCAAACTCTAACTTTAGCACCCTTGTCGAGTTACAGCCAGTCACTAATTCCATGGTCGATAACAGTGGCAAGCGCGGCGGAAACGTCCTTGGCCTTGAGCGCGTCGTCAAAGATGGTCCCGTCCTCATGTGGCTTGTTTCTCTTACTGTCGACACCGAGGAGAACCAAAAGGTTATCCTGCCAATTGCACGCGGGTTCATTGATGCCATTAACAAGGCGGAGAAAAAGGCGGGGCACTGGATTGATTGGATCTATCTCAACTACGCCTGGAAAGATGAGAAGCCTTACAGCCACTACGGAAACGACAACATCAAGCTACTACACACTGTGTCAAAGAAATACGATCAGAACGGTGTGTTTCAGAAGCTACACCAGACAGGCTTCAGGCTGTAGGTCTATAGCACATGCTCTAGCATAAAGGGGCGCCATGGACTTCTCTACTTGGGACTATACACGGTGATGGGTAGCAGTCTTGCATTTGACTCTAAGATTTGACTAGATGAGAGTTAGAGCCATATACTTGACCCACATGATGCAGTTGGGTGTGCGAGAGCCATCGCAGCACCTTTCGGTCAAGCCTACTACAATTCTTGGGTCGAGGCTTAAAATCATTCCCTATCTATCTTAGATGTCAGGGGTCTCCCTCAAAAATTGCTCCAGACTAGTCGCTTTTACACCAGGATAACGATCATTGTCCAGTTTCCCCAAGTTCCATGTCCCCTTAATCGTGAATAGCTGGAAGAACAAGCGGTGGTACTCCCAGAACTTGCTCCTGCCCCATTTCTCTCTACCTGCAACTGCCTTCTTCTCTAGCTCTTCCACCGACCCCTTATCAACGATGTCAACTTTCGCTTCTGGATGTACCTTCTGGTAAATCTCGGCAACCTCGCGGAGGGAATTCACCCACGAGACTAGGTTAAAAAAGCCTCCTTTCTCGGCATCAGGACCCGTCACAACTTCAATACTGAACGCGCCAGCATCGGCTTCTGTAGTAAAAAACCAGGGCTCGTTGCCGGTTCCATAAATGTCCATTGACCTTACCCTATGATGTGGACCAGTGCTAGCAGCGCCCTGGGGCTCCGGATCCCACACGCCATCGTCAGCTGGGGTAAAGCCCCGCTCCTTGTGAGAGCCAAAGAAGACCTCGGCCAGCATTCCGGTAAGAATGTGCAACGTCTTAATATTGCTGGATAGACTAGCCTGAGCATGAAAGGCTATGTAGGGGTCGTAGACTTCCTGGTCGCGCAATGAAATGCGCCGCCAGTCGTAATTCCAAGACGCAGCTAGGAAGCGCTGAAGTCACGCAACCAACTATTAGCCAATTGGTTATGCGTACATGACAAGAACACGGCTACCAACCTTGATACCAGCCCGCTCCGCAGCGCGCAGGAGCAAGAGCTGCCCTTCCAGCGCTAACTCTGCGACTCCGCCATATGCACAGATCACAGCATCGACGCCTTGGACCGCTTTCTCCAGTGCTGAGATATCGTAGTAATTCTCGGACTGCACGAACGACTCGAGTCCAGAGAGAATGGCGGGATCGAGTTTTGTTGGAGAACGGCCCAGTCCGCGGATTTGGTCCCCCCGCTGTAGGCCAGCAATTGCAGCTTGCTTCCCAACGTTACCCGTGATGCCGGCAATGAGGATGAGCATTTTGGAGAACAAATTAAAAAATAGATAGTTTAGAGAAACAAGATAATTTCTTCGAAGGCTCAACTTCTGTTATATGCTGTAGACATGATAATCCAAGTGGGCCTGGTAACTGATATGATGTGGGGGCGGCGTGTTGGTGGGGCAAAGGTATGGTGGGGTTGCATGAATCATTCTCCGTCATCCAGAGTACTGTACTACAGCGCTAAAGATTTGAATACACACCTAGGTGCGTGCCAAGAATAAATGATAGGTAGATCCACATGTGGACTGTGGACTGTGGACGTGAGTGTAGTTATAAATTATAGTTGTATTTCATCTCAACTCATATGGTTATTAAATCATGGTATTACCCATGTCTTCAACCTTGATATATTGAAATGTGGGGAAGCAAGCCGAGGATCAGATATCACGACGACGGCAGCGCCTTGGAAACTTTCAAGACACGAAGCCATGCTGTAGGAGTAGGCACGAGTAAAGGCAGATTTATCTTCAAAAATCAACTGGCTTAAGCCACCAATGGTATGCGACTACAGCTTTATTTCCAATCTCCTTTCACACCTTCATCTCCGAGTCCCAACTCCGCAGCTACCCTACCAAGATTGCGGTGCTATTAGTATTGACACCAACATCCTCGGGAATGATTGAGAGATCGCAAAGCTTAAGGCCTTCCACGCCATAAACATTTAGATCCTTGCCCACGACACCGCCATCTTGCAAGGGTCGCATTGCACAGGTACCCGGCGAGTGCCAACTGGTGTTCACGCTCTCGCGGACGTACTGTACGATAGCCTCGTCGTCTTCGGCCGAGTACTGGATGTTTGGCATATTACAACGGTCCTCCATACTGCGGTGTTTAGGTTGCGAACCATCCTCAAACAACGCAAAAGCCGTAGCACTTTCGGCGGAGAATTTGGGATGCCCTATCTGAAGCTCACCACGATAGCAACTGCGAGGAGTCAAGTTTATCAAGACGCCCAGCAAATACACAAGCAGCAGTCCCCCCTATATAGTGCCGAGACAATTAGAATCAATTTATATCCATTCCAAGGCATGGTGGGCATTGACCTACCTCTAGCAATGAGGATATCTACTTCCGTTATGTGATCCATATCGTTGTTGGAGATAGTCATAGTGTTTTATTTGAGTGTTGTTACGCTTGTGAGAGTAGTGATTAAGAATGTAAATGGAGTATAGTAATACTGCGGCGCATTATTTACATAGATTGAGGGCGGTAACTAGACACAATGCCTTCTACCACTACCGTTGGTTCCACCGAGCATCGAGTGCGATCCTATGTTGGCACCTAGATTGAGCTTACATTCGGGAAATGGCGCCAGATGGAGATCGTAAGACGATCTATGACCAAATCGCGGGGTACAACCGGAATGCGGGGGATAAGGTTATGGAGGTCGCCCCGAAGAACTCAGGGGAGAAGGTGTGGTCTGATTATTATGAGGGGTATCCTCATTACTTCTGAGCCCTTTCTTGTTTGAGTGATAGCAACCGGTTTGTTCAAAATACGACTGGGTGTATTCATAGTGTCTTGGGACTGTAGGTAGAAGTATTGAAGCATCGTCTATTTAAATTTGTCACTCGTAAGCAACTTAGAGATTCATGACCTCGTGAATTGAGGCACTAGGCAGGCCTCCTGACCGCCACAAATGGGCTGCAACATAAATAATTCTATGCCCGCGCGTCCAGTGCAGTGGATATATGAGACACGATTCCCTCTTGTAAATCGTAGGAGATAGAACTTCAAGCATTACCCGTCATGGCAGGCACCTTCTTGCCACCCTCCATATCCCTGGTTGTAATGGCCAAAGATGAGTTCCCCAATTAAGACGCCTCCAAGAACTGCAAAGAATATCCCCAAGTTAAAAGTCATTACAGCCAACATTCTAGAAGGGAAGATTAGTACATCACTCTTCAAATATAGGGATTGATGATGAAGTACAAGATATACCCAATGAAGGCTCTGCTAAATTCTAGAACAGCACGAAGTCCATCTTTCTTTACACTCCAGCGCGAACTTGGTTGCCAGTCGCCAAATATCCGGCGAAGGGACATGCACTGATACCATGGATCTTGTGCTTTCGAGACGGACCACTCATCACCAAGCTCTCCGTCCGTTGGAGAGGTTAACGAGTCGGATTCCAGATCATTGTCCCGGGTCATAGAGGTAGGGATAGGGCTCAGCTTCGCCTTGAAGAACCGACGACTCGTGCGGACGGAGCTCAGGGGAGGCAAAATGTTCATTTTTCGGGCCGGTTCCAGTTCCAGCCAGGCTCGTTCAGTCTGGAATTTCACAGCCCCAAGAAATCGATTAAAGACCGTCAGGAGGAAGAGACAGATTATCGTTGCAATATATGAAGCCACCGTGGTTGTGGTCCATCCCACGAAGAAAAGGGTGACATGGGTGTTAGTATTGAAGATGGTCGACATGCTCATTCCCCTCATTTCCATCTTATCAGACATTGCGGGTGGCTCGAGCGAGCCCGTCGCATCGTGATCCATCGATTCCATGTCCATCAGGAAGAGATATGGCGGCAGTTTTCAATATGAGATACGTTGTTTCTATCCTCGGAGTCTTATTTTTGGGGTACGAACGCCATGCCCTATTATGGAAAGCTTTGTTATTTAGGTTTCAACAACCAGCTCAGTTGTGCCAGCCTCCATTACAAACGTGGCCTTATCACAGCATTAGCTTGTTGCTATTCAAATCTTTGCTGAGGAGCACGTTTGAAGAAACGTGCTAAAACATGCTCAAATATCCTCAACCGCATTGTTGGATATCGCGGGGTTGCACTACGGTTTAACAACCACAAATCGATTTCCGCCGGCTAGCCATCTAGGCAACGAGTTACTCCGTTACCACCCTATTATTGCATGGAAAACACTTTGGGATTGTCTCACTCTATATCAAGATGTTCAATTGAGTACTCTGATATGATTACATACAAAGCAATCGATGGCTGCGCGCTCTACCTTATCCTTCTTCCAGGCATTATAGCCTTACATATATACAGGAATACCAACAGCAATATACTCTCACTACCGACTAAACAATAGCTTCCGTCACAATCGTCCTATGATCCCTTCACCAATGACCCGCCCTTGAACCTCAACGGACATTGTACGGCCGATAATGCCATCGCCGCCAGCGTGAAGCTCCAGCCTGCGGCCGACAGAACTTGAATTGGCCTCATTGAATTGAATAAGCATCTGCTGAAGGATGGGGTTATGTTGCTCTCCCTCTGCATCATTTGAAGGAGTTCCGTATGCACTACCAAGAATGTCAGATCCATCTCAAAGTTTATTTATATAGGTGCGGTGGCTCAGATCTACCTACTATATCCGCAGCTTCATATCCCCGCGCCACCAGTCTGGCTTAGACTCATACATAAACCGTGTACTCGCTTCCTCCGCGGTGGTAAAATAATTTGACAGCTGGCACTTCCAGCTTTGTTCAGAGATCAGAGCCAGGTCTCTAGCTTCTGGCCGCATATGGATCACGGCCACTGCATCCCCAACGGAAGGCGCTGGCGGAAGATGACTATCGCCGCACATCACTTAATGAAGGTAGGAAAAGAGTGTCGTGGTGCTGGGATTAAAAGAAGATACGTTCAAAAGTACTGAGAAGGCTATCGATAAAAATAATAAAAAGGGGTGGGTCGAATCCTCAAGGTGCAGAAGGTAGAGTGGGTTTGCCGTGAGCACTTTGGATAGAGAATGGGGAAGAATAGCCCATTGAGTTCCTTTTTATCAGCTAATGCTACAGTTCATATCTGTCTTATTAGATGGTTCACTACATATGTCGTATCTTATGTCTTGGAACTAGCGGCGGAGGTTTGAGCAAGTTTGAGTGGGATGATAACGGTGCAGTTACTGGCACATGGCCACTTCTCTTCTGACTAAAGATATTGGTTAGTGATGAAGAAGAGAAATGTATTCTGTCCTTCCTCCCTTCTCTTGCAAGGTTTTCCTCTAAATTTATTCACTGCATCTGTGTCCTTGATTTTCACTGTCCTCCGGATCCTCAGGCTAGAAACACAAAATCCAAGATGAGCTCTACTAAATTCGCCCTCCCCAAGCTCCCATACGCCTACAATGTAACAAATCTTAACGTGAGAAAGAGGACTTAAGGCTAAGCTGGTCGATAGGCACTCGAACCCTACATTTCGGAACAGATAATGACTATCCACCATTCCAAGCATCACCAGACCTACGTGACCAACCTCAACGGTGCCTTGCTCTCGCAAGAAACTGCATCCGCCACAAACAACCTCGCCCAGCAGGTACACCTCCAGACTGCCATCCGTTTCAATGCTGGGGGCCATATCAACCACACTCTATTCTGGGACAACCTCACTCCAGCCGCTGAGACCACTCCTAGCCCGGTCTCGTCCGGGGCTCCACGTCTCGTCACCGCCCTCACATCGCAGTGGGGAAGTGTTGATGCCTTCAAAGGAAAGTTTGAGGAAACGCTTCTGGGTCTTCAGGGCAGTGGCTGGGGATGGCTGGTGCAGGATGTCGAGACTAATTTCCTCGAGATAATAACCAGCAAGGATCAAGACATTGTGCCCAAGGGCAAGAAGCCGCTGCTTGGAGTAGACATGTGGGAGCATGCGTATTATCTTCAGTACTTTAACAACAAGAAGGAATATGTTGCTGGCATCTGGAACGTGATTAATTGGACCGTGGTGGAGAAGCGGCTTGGTAGCAACATTGACAATATCTTCAGTATTGTTGGCGCTCTTGGGGCGAATTTGTAGTCACGCTACCTGCTGCTACTGACATCGCCATTCGGCAGGCGACCAGCGGACTTTTTCGAGGAATCGAGGACTGAATGTGTCATTTGGTCAAGGCTATAGAATATCAATTGGTAGAAATTAGCTCGAATCCCGGCCCCCTATTGTTCGCATTTCTAGCACGTGCTTTTTGTCTTCTTTAAAGCCTACCTTGATCAGCTCGACATGCACAGACGATGATTATGCGCAAGTATTCAATCCCAGGGCCGCTGACCTGGCCTCCCATATAATAATTTTATGGCATGTAGTCGTAGCGCCAACCTTTCGTAATTCGCAATCACGCAACGCCGGCCCACAAAACTTGCTCAAACGTTCTCTAAATCCCTTCCACCAACTGAAAGCACAGGGAGCGAATCGACTTTATTCGCTCTCAATATCAAGCAGCATACCTGAAAATTATTCGGCCTTCATCCTATATTGCCTTTTAATAAGTCCAGCCCAGCGAATGGTGCAGATAACTAAACTGATGGTTTACCTCGCAATTCCACTATGTAAGCCCCGTAGTCTGTATTATGGCTTCCCCTGAATTTCGGATTAGCACCATCGTCGAGGCGGCACTCGTTGTCGTAAATCTTGTTTTGTTTTCCTACGGATACCCTGATGCATCGCGAACAGCCCTCTGGGAGGAAGGAGGGAGCCAAGGATTCAATTCAGACCCAAAGAGTCGGATATATTTCTACGCAAACTATTTGACGCCTCCCGAGATCCCCTTTATATGGTCCCAAACGTGAGTGACGAAGTAGATCGGCCCTTTGGAAGCAGTTGGTGGGGTTAGAGTCGTTACGTTTGTCTGATATACTCACAGGTTCACTGACTCCAACCTTGGCGTTTCAATCCTCACTCTGTTACTTTTCATGACACGGATGAGCGTTATATACACGGGTGGCACAAACAAGCGTACTGAATTCTTCTTGCAGTGCTGTCTATTCTTTTTTTGGATCTTGTGTCTTGCTGGGCAACAATCGCCGGACTACTCCGATGGGCAACACCCAAGTCGCATCCCATGGTATTTGACGCACAGCTGTGATATAACACAGATTGCGAACCGGACGTTCTGCTATGTAGCACAAGCTTCCTTCGGGTTTAGCATTATCACTACGTGAGCTTTTGCACAGACCTATAGTCTTTGTAGTCCCACTAACAGTATAAAACAGATTATTTTATGGGTCGTCGATCTGTATGATGGCGGCGTGCGAAGGATATTCTTTTTTTAGGAGACGCAAACGAACGAGGACCAGGTCCCGCCGTTTGGAGCAGAATGTCTATAATCCGCTATATGATATGGATTCAATGGACCAGCAATTCAGAGACGATTGTCCTCTAATGCATCATTCGAATATTTGATCAAAAACTTTCTGTTCGGTTCATAGTGATATAATCAGAACATTAGGGGCATAATGCGAGAAATTGAAGATATATTGCCAGGGTTGAATAACCCAAAGTCCTGCTAAACATCCATACCCATCTCACAATGAACAACCCATGATTGGTATCTCCAGGACAGGTAATAGAGATTCCAGACGCTAGCGCCACAAAAAAAAAATCCACAACGCCCGTCTACTGTTAAAAGAGTAGATCCCTGCTGCCTCTTTGCTCCGGAATTATTATTACAAACGCTTGATAAACATAGACGAATCATCATCTCATGCCCACGAGAAGTGCTCTGAATGCAAATAGACTCCACCGGACTTGGAACCCTTGAGGATATTTAAGTTCTCCTCTGCGACTGCATTCCGTACATCGTTCTGCATCGTGTTAGGCCCACAGACGAAGACACTCAGCGACTGGCCTGCTTCCGCCGCCCGCATTCCCTCTTCGTGGACGATCAGCGGCAGATCTGGTCGACCGCAGAGCTCGTTGCCCGATGCAGCGACCTGTTGTACTTCAGCCTTGACAATGACGTCTTTGTCATTGATGTTCTCCGACGATGAGGCAGACTCGCTCAAAATCGTTGAATCGTGTAACGTCTTTGGCATATGGACGGCCTGTTCCGCTTCGCCAGTTAGGTACACTTGGACATCGATATCGAGCGAGGAACGCGATGTTGAGTGTTTGGATAGCAGCTCGTCCACGGTTCGGAGGAACCAGGTCCGTGTACTGATATCACGCGTTGCGATAATAACGCGCAGTGAGAGAGGCCTAGACAGGCTGCGTTCACAGTGGCCACTGTCGGGCCGTGTCTCACTGTCGGTCTCTGTTTCTTTCCCCTGCTCTTCATCGGAAGCTGTAGAATCCCATCTATGGAACAGCTCAATGAACGGCAGAATCCAGCCGGCGCCCGAGCCACCTGCAACGACGAGGAGACGATCCCCTTGGATATATCTTTGCATATTGATTCCCCCATAGGGACCGTCGACATGTACAGGTACAGAGGCTCCTGGTTGTTTTAGAGCATGACTGTAAAGCTTCTCGGTGAGACCACGCTGGTGGCGAATGTAAAACACGAGCTCGGATTTCTCATTTGGTCGCTTCGAGGGTAGGGAACAGATGGTAAACGGATGAGATGAAAAGGCCTGGAAGCCAAAGCTTGTGAAGCGTAGGAAACAGTGCTGTCCGGGTTTCCACTTCATATTGACGGACGGGATTGTAATGCGGGTAAAACCATTGTCTTCTACGTGAATGTATGCTTTTTGGGTAAAGCCGTACTCGAAGCAGGTCCTGATCCAGGGGTAGACGAGACAGGGAACGTATACGGCTGCTGTCGCTATGAAGTAGTGCCTGTAAAAACATTAACATCTGTAACAAAAGACGACTCGACGGCTGATTGGCCTTACCAAGATGTGAGCGTATAGTCGCAATGCCAGAAAAAAACTATTATAAAAATAACAACAGCAAAGAGATGTGTCGCCTTGAAGAATTCGTAGCCAAGGTTTCTAAGGGCTACATCAGTCATGTCTTCATAGGGATTGCATTTTCCATATTTCGTGCATCACTTACCGAATCACACTGTGGGATGCAAAGGTAAGCCAAGCCTGGAAAACCAGCGCAACGATGCCAGTCCAGTAAAATATAAGTCCCATCTCCACTTGCATCATCATATCATGGAACCGGACGTGATAGACGATGAATGGGAAGGTGTGCATGAGCGCAAGGACGAAGAAGGCATAGGCCGACCATCGGTGGAACACTTGGAGCTTCTCGTGAGAAACTCCCGTGAGGAGAGTGATCCAGTTCGTCTTAGTTGCAGTCGCGCTGTAGAATGTTAGTACTGTGAAGAATTCCAATGTGCTTGAGTGACCTACAAGACAAACGGCATACATGCCAGAGCCATCCATCCTGATCTAGTTCCCAATGGTGGTGATCCACCGAAATCCAAACTTGACCAGTAGTAGGGCTGGGGAATCAAATCCATACCTGCCGTGCCATCGCATTAGTCTTGATTTCTTCGTGGGTTCATATGCGTATCTTACAGAAGAAGTAAACAGTTCCAATAGCTCCTAACAGCAAAAGTCCAAGCGGTGCCGAGTTCCATCCCAGGGCCTTTACATAGAAGCCGCGATATGACAAGTATCGAACCGTAGCGATCAACTTCTGCCATAATGGGGGTCCTCGAAACTTGCGATATCCCAACACTTGGGAAGATATAAAGTGGCCAATGGTAAAAATACCCAGGGCTGTCATGAAGAGCGCTATTGTTGGCAGCGCGTAGACATAATCAGCAATATACCTAATTGAAATCCCGTTAATTGACTGCAAAAGTAGTAGATACGGTCTTCTGAACTGTAGAAGGTTCGAAAATATCTTACCAAAAGTGCCATCGCTCCTGGTAGAACGCGCATTGCTCCGGCGTGTATCCGGTTCCGTCACAGGTGAAGTCACGACTCCCAGTTAGTTGAATGGGAGCAGTGAGCCAAGCGGCACTGCCACTACTTTCCATGGCGGTTAATTATCCGAGGATATGATTGCCTCTTCATCCACGTCGTGCTATTTCGTCTTGTGTCCTGGGAATATCTACGAGGAAAGGCAAAAGTTCGGCCAAGCTCCGCATACGGTGATGTGATGGAAGATGGGAATAGGAATAGGAATAGGAATAGGAATAGGAATAGTAAAGTGAGACCAGTCTACAGCTCTAGACTTATTCTTTCTCGGGCTGTAGACTGGTCTCAAATCAAAGCTAAAATGGCAAGGTTTGCATTTAGGGTGGGGTGTGCGTGTTGAGCGCATGTTTGGTGCGTGTTGGATGCTGTCTAGGATGAGTCTAGGGTTCGCCGCGACATGTCAAGGGGGCCCGCCTTCCGCGTCCCAACTCCGTATACCGTAACCCTCCAGCTCGAGCGCTGTGAGAAAAACGGGCGCAAACAGGTGCTAATAGGCGCCATCTTATTCGATAAAATCCACTAACCCACAGGGTAGCAATGAGGATGCAGATCGGTAAGAGAGCCCAAAAACATATGCGTTGGTGGTGATTGGCCCATGTCCGCCGTAATCTGCTCAAAAGTTGGGGCCAACGTTTTGAGCAGATTTGAGCTAGTTTGCGTATGCATGGGGCGAAAATAGGAAGAATAGCACACCATGAATGAATCCCACCGTAAAATGGAGCAAGGGAGCAGGGGAGCATCCCTTCAGCATTCTGCTTCTTGTTAATTCAATGGAGTCCGTGTTTTATACGCATTTGCTGGCGTTCAGTTGTTAATCCCCCGAGTAATTGGACTACTTGTACACCTCCCGGCCACGATATTTCGAGCTCAGTCCCTGATAATCTTTCAGTCTCTCCGCGGCTCACAGCATCATTAATATACACAAATACACGCGCCAAATCGCCAAATCGCCAAATCGCCAAAATGGACATGGACTCGATGGATATGCCCATGGCCACCCCAACAGACGGCTCCTCTATGTCCATGCCGACTTCGTCCTCCGACACGATGGCGATGGGTGGTGGCATGCCCATGGTGTTCTTCACATCGACAACCACCTCTCTCTGGTCGTCGTCATTCACGCCGAGCACGACAGGACAGTATGCGGGGGTGTGCATATTCCTCATAGTGTTTGCGATCGTCTTCCGGTTTCTAATAGCATTCCGGGTCAACTTCTTCGACATCATGGCCGCCGCCGAGCAGCGCCGCAATGGTGGTCTGTTGTACGCGACCGAGGCCAAATCAACGGTCCGCCCATGGAGGGCTAGGGAGGCGGTGATGATGGCAGTTATGGACGTCACGATTGCGGGTGTGAGCTATCTACTGTCAGTGCGAAATGTCGTGTGGAGTCGGGTACGGAAGCTAACATCGGCACAGTATGCTCGCGGTGATGACGTTGAACGTCGGCTATTTCCTGTCCATACTCGCCGGCGTTTTTCTAGGGAGCATAGTCTGCAGTCGCTTTATAGGCGCCTCTGCAGTGCACTGAATTGCATTTCGTGTGTGCAGCGTGCGTGTATTTTATATGTTTTGAGTAGAAATGAAGCATCCTCGAGCATCCTCGAGCTCTCTAGCGGGATGAAGCACGCTAGGGGCCGGGCTGGGCCCATGGGTATTGACTTGGCTGGAGCTTATAACTACCATAATTTACTATTAATTGCCAATTCCGGTGTTCTGGTGCTTACCTGCAAGATCTAATAAAGGCTATAAAT
Source organism: Pseudogymnoascus sp. BL549 (assembly GCA_001630585.1). Taxonomy (NCBI): domain Eukaryota; kingdom Fungi; phylum Ascomycota; class Leotiomycetes; order Thelebolales; family Thelebolaceae; genus Pseudogymnoascus; species Pseudogymnoascus sp. BL549. The sequence continues at coordinate 72,798 of LNAR01002096.1, read as the reverse complement.
AGTAGAAGGTAGTAGGGAGACTTGACTTTAAACTACTTTCAAACCTCACCCTGAAGTTGACGAGCTGGCGAGGAGAAAGTATGGACAAGTACCGGGGCTAATGTGTGCCGAAGCGTAGAAATGCCAGAGAGCAGCGATAACGATAACCAAAGTGTATCCTGAATTGACAGGGGCTGCCACCAACCAACCCCCACAACCGGAACATCATTCCCCCTCCCCGGCGGCCTCGCCCACCCGTCCCACCATAAAGCTTGCTTGCATACTTGATGACCAGCTCCACGATCCAATCCAGCACCTCACAACCCGCACACACACACGAGCTCAAGTTGCAGCTGCAGCAAATCCGGCACAGTAACGATGTCGACCGCGCGTCTCACATTCCTGTACCCGCATCTCTTCCGCGCTGTACGCCGCGCCGAGTGTCCTGGGCCTGGGGCGGCAGTTCGCCAATGCGCGAACTCGGGAAGGCAAAGGAGAGCAGGGTTTGCCGCAACGGCTGGAGGCAGGGCGAAGTTTGCTGAGAGGAGGGGGAAGGGGGTTGAGCCGATTGTTGAGGAGGACAAAAAGGAAGTGCCGGAGAGTAGTGTGGGGGATGAAAGGAAGGCAACGAAGGCTGGGGAGGAGAACGAGGATGATACAGGCGATGCGATTGCGGAAGGGGGAGTCCTAGCTGCGGATGCGGCGAAGGAAGAAAGCGAAGCAACTGCAGCCCCGACCCCGACAGTCGAGAAGGAAGAAAAGGCGGCGGAGGCAGAGACCGATAAAGACAAGGACAATCCCACACAAGCTGGCGATGACGCACCAGCTCCGAATACCAATCGCGACACACCCCTCACCGATTCGGTTCTTCATATGGATCCCCCACTCGAGAGCCTCATTGGCAGTCTTCCGCACCTCGCACCGGCGCCATACGTGCACCACTTCGACTCTTACACCTTGACACAGCGGATTGCCGAAGGGGGCTTCACTGCCAATCAGAGCGTGGAGACGATGAAGATCGTGCGGGCGCTGCTCACCGCCAACCTGGACATGGCTAAAGACGGTCTGGTCAGCAAGAGCGACGTCGAGAACGAGACGTACCTCTTCCAAGCCGCGTGCTCGGAGCTGCGGACCGAGATTCAGAATGCGCGTAAGGCGAGTGCGGAGGGGATGCGGCTGCGACGCACGTTGTTGCAGAATGAGGCGGATATTTTGAACCAGAAGATGACGCAGGATTTGGGGACCCTGAAGGATGAGTTGAAGGAGATGTTCAATGATCGCAAGATGGAGGTGCGGATGGAGCACTCCAATATGGAGAGCCAGGTATGTGTCCCCTCCAACCCTCCAAGCCATGTGCTTTCTAACCAATCGTAGATCCAAGAACTTAGCTACAAGATCACCGTTGCACTCAACAGCGATACCAAGTCCGAGGTCGAGGGCGTACGGTGGATCTTGACGCGCCGCGCCGTGCTGGCCATCGTCTTCATGGCGTTCGTCGTGCTTTCGAGTCTGAGGCTCGCGAGCTATCGCAGTCAAGAGGCCGCCATAGCCCTGCAGAAGGCCGAGAGGAAAGAGGAGCTACAGCGGCTTGCGGCGGAGAAGCAGCGAGAGGCGGGTACACAGACAGAAGAGGCGATATTAGCGGCGGAGGGAGTGAGCACGAGCTAAGATAGGGGGAATGTGTTGGGCTGTATTGGATAGATACCCTAGTGTAAGTATATACGGTACTGTACTTGGTTACATAGGATGTGTCGTGGGCTACATATAGACATATATGGGAAATAAGACATTTAAGGAGGCAAAAATCGTGGTGGTATCATCGTTGCCATACTTCTAGCTAAATACCGAGCTTGAAACCCATCATTCTACACTTGTAGTGCCCTTTCCTTCTCGGGCCGGATTTCCCAATAAGCCCGCCAAATGCCGTCAGATATCTCCTTTCTCTATTCTTTTATACTCCTGAAAAGTGCCGCCCAACGGCCCTCTCCCCTTCGCTCACTCAGCTTAGGCAAGCGGTAAACGCTGTGCGCAGCTCATCGTTCAACCTCTCGTTAACCCAGCCGGACAGTGTTGCCGCATCCGCCCCACTGCCTTGCTGCCCACCTGCACGATAGTACTGGGCGACCCAGGTCTTAATATCAGTCATCTCGGGCCACGAGTCCTTTGGCTGGCGGCGGCAAGTGTTCAACTGCGTAAATCCAACGCCGAAGGTCAGATCGTCAACATCTTGCTCGACGACAACTGCGTCATCCGCCACTGGCATTGGCGCATTCACCAGAAGGTTGGTGAGTGTTCCTGCGGTGAGAGTCCAGCCCTTCACGTATTTCGAGGCGAATTTATCTGAGTCGGTGAGCGTCTTTGTGAGAGAGATCGCGGCCGTCTTGCGGTCAATCGGCTTGGCGAGTTGCTGCGTGAAGGGGAGGATGATGGTGAGGTAGAGAGGGACGTAAGCATCGCCTTGGATGCTGTCGGAAGCGGCGATGAAATAGTCGGCGCCGAATCCGTGCTTGGGGTCGTTGAGAGCAGAGACGTGGTGGTAGAAACGCACGAATCGAAGCTTGAATGCGTCAGTCACATTCGGTGCTGACAGACGCGAATAAACGAGCTGAAGGATGGCCGGGAAGTATGTGACCAGGGTTTGGCTGTTAAGGTCATACGTTAGCAAAAAATTGTCAAGCCTCGGATTAAGAAGCGACCTACCCGTTGAAGGTCGAAATAACGCTCTCCAAAATGTCGAATGCATATGACTCGAGTTTGGCTTTCTTGGTTATAAGATTCTGGAATACTCCAAGGACCGCCTCGATTTGGTTGTTGGCCACAATATCCTGAGCGCCACGGGGAATAATGGAGCACAGAAGGCGAGATAGAGCCGGAACATTGCCCTTGGATATCCACAGATCCGGCATAAGAATCGGGGTAATTAGAGCTTTGTAGTATTCAGAGAGAGCTTCCGAAGGTCTTGATTCCAAAAGTGCGGCAAACAATTGGAACACATATGGCTTGAATTCTACTGCTGATTAGCATTGTTGTTTACCAAAATGTGAGCTTTACTAACCCTCGACATCGTTGGTTAGGATTCCAGCAAATGGCGCGTATAGAGCTTCCTCGAACCTTTCTGGCTGGGAAGGCGCACCATATCTAGAAACGTTAGTAAAAATTGCGTGCAATGCCGACTCGGAAGGTAACTAACCTGATCAGGGCACCCAGTGCTTCGAAGTGGTAATAGTAGAATCGAGGGTTGCTGGGGTTTCGGCTGATAATCTCGGTGATATTGATAAGGTGTTGAAGGACGGTGTCAGTGATTGGGATAACGCCTTCCCTAATGACAATCAACACTCTCATAACACAGCGCATCAAGAATTCATTCTCCTGAATCTTCTCTGGTGCTGCGTCTTTCTCGATGAGGTGGAACAAGTGCTCCACAAGGTCCTTTGCGTATGGTTGGACTTGGTCTTTGCCAAATACGTGCTTTCCAGAGTCGTCCACCAAGCTTAGTACTCGCTCAACAGCAATCGAAGCGTATGTGTAGACAACGTAATTGGGGGAAGCCAAGTTCTGGACAAGAGGCGGGAATGCAGCCTGCCATTGCTCATGCGTCAACTGGCTCCTGAAAGTATAGAGGTAATTGATCGCATCAACTTTCAAGATTGGCTCGACGCCCTCCGAATTTAAGAGATCGCTTGCGATGTTATTCTGGAAGAACTCCACTACATTCAGCAGCTGGTTTGTTGTCTTCACTCCGTGGCTGGATGTCGACGCTCCTCTTGCTGCGATAGCAGAAAACAAGTAGATGGCAGCGTCTTTGGAGCGCCACTCATTTTTGGGGTCTTGAGCGTACTTTGCAAAGTAATGCTCAACGTATTTTCCGACAACCTTGGTAAGGAGAGACTCAAAATGGCCGAGGAGAGTCCTCAGGAACTCTGTCGCCGCTCTCCTCCTAGTGTCAATATCCGAGCCCTCGAGATTCTTACGAATATACTCAATCGGCTCATCCTCGAATTGCTCAATGTCAGATTCTCTCAAGCTCACACTTGGAAGTATAGCTTTCTCAACAACTTGCTCAAGTACACCCTCATTGTTGAAGTTCTCTGCGTGTTTCTTTATCCCACAAACAGCAGTTAAGAAGTGCAGCCCCTTGCTAATAACGAGGTCGTATTTCGTTTCTTGTCCAATGGTCGTGAGAAGGTTCCACACACTGGTAATGAATGGCTGAAGGAGCTCTCCGAATGCGTCTTCGTATTTCTGGACGTATAGTACCAAAACTTCGCAAATATCTGTCTTCACAAACTCTAGGGGCCCGGCTTCGGTGTCATCATCCGTGTGTAGGTGGGGGTTATCGTAAGTGAGGTATTTCTGTAGTAGCGTGGTAATAGATTGGAGGTTGTCTTCGAAAGCTGGTGGTAGATCTTGGCATGATAGATCGTAGAAAAGCTTCACCAAAAGGTTCATAGTTGCGAAATGTTCCTTTAATGCTGCTGCGTTGTCTTTGTTGGCCTCGATCTGCCTATCGGTGCTCTGTCATGAGATTATCGTCTTAGATTTTCACTCTTATAAATTGTATTCAATGATTGGATTCATACCACGAGTAGCTGCAAGAATGGCTCTGCGAACTTCTCTAACACATGGTTGATCTCCGCAAAGAGGTCGTCTGAGCGGAAAAGTGGCCGCCAACGGCGGAAGATCGAATGTGCCACCTCTAGGACACCGTTGTTGACCTTTGCGTTATCGGGTGTCAGGCGGGAAACAAGATCCTGGTCAGAGTTAGCACAAAGCGGCTTATACGCAGGGTTGGACAAAATTACATCGACGAGCGTATTCCAACGTTGCCAGAAGTCTGAATCCGCGATCAAACTGATCGCCTCCCCAAGTTGTGCTTGTATGGATGAGGGCACTCTTATCATAAGACCAATAAGCTCATTTTTAATGGTAACTACTGTTGGCTCGGGGAGCTTGTAGCGACCTTCCTCGTCCTATATCAAATCATTAGAATGGCCTTTGTAAATGAGGGGTTGAACTTACCACATAGTTAAATCGAATGTAGTTCTTGAAGCACAGGGCACTTGATAACCTGGTATTCAAAGGGAAAGATTCAGAAGCAACTATCTGCAAGAGAGACAATGAAAATTCGGGCTTCTCCTGCTGTATTTTCAGTAGCTCCGCCTCAGCTTGTCATAGTCAGCATATAATAGTCGACAATAGAGAGTGGCATATGTACCTTGTTTGTGCTGCCGCGGGTCCAAAGTAGCTTGGAGAAGCTGCGCAACTGCCTGAAGTTCAGCATCCATGTTAAGTATATTCAGGAATATACGTTGTTGAATGGGCTGGGAATAGTTCAACAAGCACAGTTGTTATATTTATGTGCTTCCGCTTCTCTCGAAACTAAACACAAACAGCGGCAACGAGAGTGCGGGCGGCAACGTCGGGAAAACTATTTTCCTGGTTAGATGACTAAGCTACGTACCAACAAATCTCGACATTTTGGTCCATGATCATGCATCGTCAGGGTTACACAGCTACTAAGTAAATAGCTTTCAAATTGGAACAAGGTCTGGTTGGAGTGAGAGAATGCGGGTTTGTATTGCTATCAATTCACCATTATTGATCAGGAATAGCCCCTTTTATGATGATAATTTTATAGCTTCTTCTTTGAGATCGTGTCATGTTTCCTTATTCCCTTCAAAGTAACCTTACCTTATCTATGAAGTACAAAGTAGATAAGCTCTTTTGCCGACCCTTGTGAAATGAGACCAGGACTGGCCTCTTATCCCCGCTTCGCATCCTTATCTTTTCAACATCAATGTCGTGCTTATAAAAGCTTCATACCTACCAAGTTTGACGCGCACTCATGTGTCTCGACCATTCTGTGGTAAGTCCTAACTTCAACCTCGCGTTAATTGCTCAAGCCTTGTTTGCCGAGTGTCTGTATGCAGCACTAGTCCTTCATGCCAGGCTACGTTACCAGCGGCAGCAGTTGCTTGGGCAAAGGTGAACGCACTCCAGCTCGGAGCTTGTAGCTGACCTTCACTCATTACAGATATCACCGTCTCGCCGGCAGCCCGATAGCAGGATCTTATGCCTCCACCCTCCGGGCACGGGCACGTAGCGCAGACTCCAGAACCGAAGAGTACGGGTCTTGCAGGAGTCTTCAAAACCTTGACTGGGCAGAAGACGAACAGAGGTCTTCCAACATCGCCTTACTCCCCGTCCTCGATACCAACTGCGACTGTTCAGCTTGCGCAACAATTGAATGGACCCGATACATCGAGAGGGGCAATATATGGCGGCCCGTCGGAGTATGAGGAGCTGTATGAGAAGCTAAAGCCTGGCAACTCTTTTGCGGATAGGCTTGCGGCAGCAGATGCCCTTCGACTTGCCGTTTCGGACTATCCACTGAGCGGAGTTACCAGCATATGGTATGCAGCGAAGGACCTCATATCCCCCGATAACCCAGCCGACGTTCGCCGCACTGGGTTTGAGCTCTTGACAGCATGTGTCAAGCATGCCTCTGCGACAGATTTGGAGAGGAAGGAGTACTTCAACACATTGACAGCGCCACTAAACCCAGATGATTTCCATCTCCAGCTAGCTGCTGTAACCGAGCTGGCGAAGAACGGGAAAGACCTCTCTGGGTTTCATTACGATGCGATCCCACTCCTTACTCGTTGGCTACGAATGACCTTCACTGCATTCGAACGTGCACGCAAATCGCCGAGGCAATCCTCCAACAAATCCACCCAGCCCAGAGTTCCTTTGGGCGAGGAGACGAATATCCACCAGCTTTTCACTCTGATCATCAATGTCATCAAATTCAGTTTCAATGTCTCGGATGATGACGAAACCGGAGCTCTCATCGACGAGATAATCTACATTGCGGTTCACGCGACATTCCCAAACGAAATTCGCGCTTGTGTACGAATGCTGGATGCAATCGTGACATATGGCGCGATCCCGGGCGATAAACTGAAGGAATTTGTGTCTGTTCTCTGCTCTGTGCACTTTATGGTTCGAGATATCAGGCGGGAAGCATGGCATACAATTGGGAATCTGTGCAGGTCCCACAATGGCCATACCACAATTTGGATTCTTCTTGACGTCCTTCGCTATCCTGACATGAACCAAAAATCGCAGGCGGTTGTCCGAGAAGTTCGCGGGTCACTCTCCGTGCTAGAGAGAATTATAGGCAAAGGTGGAGAAGGAGGTTACCCGCCCGTACCTTTTGGCCTTCTCATGGACGCCCTCTCCATGTCGTTGATTGTTGACCAACCCAAAGTGGATCAAGATGTGATGCATCTTATTCTATCTCTGTTTGGCGAGGACGAGGCTTCACTAAATCCGGGTCTATTGGAGGAGGACTGGACTAAGCTGTTCGACATAGTGTCTAAATGCGCGGTACGGGCGTTGGAGACATCGGACGGCAAGGTGATAAACAAGTCCACGCAGCAATTAAACGCTCCTCCACCTGCGTCATCGGCTACAGATAGCACAGTTCATATTGCGACTGGCATAGCTCAAACGTTTTATGAGCTGATAACCAGGGTAGAGTTCCTTCTGCTATCGATGGAGCCTGACGACTTCATGCAAAGGGAGAGCTGCATTTTGTTCTTCTCAAGGGTATCGGCCCACATACCTGATTCGTGTGCTAAGTTGGTAATTCGGTACTACATCGACTTTCGATTCTGCTACCCTTCAGATAGCAACTGGGAGGATAATATCAAAACACTACTGGACGCTTTCTTCCTCAACAGAAATCGGCAGACTGAAACAAGATTACAAGCCCTCCAAGCAGTTACCGATGTCTATGACCTAGTCGAAATGATGGAGGAATATAATGACACGGACAGGAAGCAAAATTTGGTTGCAGGCATTCTCAGTGGATTAGCGGACGAGGATGATCTCACTGTCGTTCACGATATTGTGGCATTTGCTGTCACGGTTTGCGATACCGCAGAGCACGACGAATTTGAGTTCATCATCAAACAACTACACCAGTGTGTCAACAACGATCGATTGAATTCATCGCTCTTCCCGCAGGCCTCGCGCCCGTCTTTACAACATAGCAAGTCGACTGGTGCGCTCGAGAACCATGCTCCACCATCGGCACCATCCGGCATAATCACAAGAGGCATCATTCAAATATTCATGAGAACAATGGATAGTTCCACTACAAAATGCCTTCGAGCTTTTGATGAGATTCTTTGGGTTGTTCGTTCTACTTCCTGCGATACAGAAGCTCGCCTTTCCGCCTTGAGAATGCTTCTTCGCCTCCGTGCTGATTGGGCAAATCGGATCTTCCTTACGCCTTTTACGGAGGCGGAGGCTTTGGCGGCGTTACTCTACCGTACGCCGGCGTCATTAGCCAAGAAGCAAGCTTCTGACGAAGCTAAGCAAAACCGACCCGCACGAACAGAGGATGCTCGTGGGTTGCGAAGTACGTCTTCGGGCCAGTCATATACAACCGCCGCCGCTACAAGAAGTACCAGTGGCGTAAGCCGCACTCTTGAGCGCAACCACCAGATGTGGATGACCCCAGACCCTGAGGCTCTGCCGGAGCAGCTATCAGACAAAGCAAGTCCTATACTAATGTCCATCGACTATGATCATGCAGACAAATCAAGCCCAGACGACAATAACGCCCTCAAAGTTATGGAACGGAAGTCACTCAAAATAAATGTCTGGCTTGAAATTGTAATTGGTCTTTTACAGCAAGGATGCGACTGGGAATTGTACAGCTATATCCTCGTCCACTTACCTTCACAACTGGCCAACCACGCACTTTTCAAGGGATCTGTTCCTCAGGTGAAACACCTCCGAGGCCTTCTGTGCGAACAAATTAAGAATGGCAGTTTTTACGAACCTCCCGTATCTTCGGGGCTGCGAAAATCCGACACTGCCATCTGCATGCTTCACTCGCTTACCATGGTTACGAGCTACCACCAACACTTTTCACGCAGCGAGGAGGATGAGCTTGTTAAGTCGTTCATCCATGGCGTTGGTGCGTGGGAAAGAGCGGCAAAGTTCTGCATCCACGCATTATCAATCTGCTGTCACGAACTTCCTGCTTCCATGAAGCTTGTGTTGGGCAGCATTTTGGTCAAAATGTCTCAGATTATCACGCAGTCCCATGTTGCTGTCCATATCCTTGAATTCTTAGCTTGCCTTGCACGGTTGCCTGATCTATACTCAAATTTCAGGGATGAAGAGTACCGCACCGTGTTCGGTATATGCTTTCGCTACCTTCAATATGTGCGAGATCAAAATTCTAAGGCAATATCGAATAAGAACAGCACAGCTCCAAGCCGACCAGCAAACTCTGCTTTAGATCCATCAGCCCCATTGGGGGATGGTACCAAAGGGGACAGCAGTGCTACCAATTCCTCTAATGACCTGCCTCAGTACGTGTTCACTTTGGCGTATCATGTCATTACCTACTGGTTTTTGTCTTTACGCGTTTCAGACCGTGGAAGCCATGTTAGTTGGATAACTAAGAATCTTATATGGACAGACGATTCTGGCAAACAGCAGCTAGATGAGCAAGCGGAGGTGACCCTGGATTTCATGCGCAGGACGGCGTATGCAGATGTCGACGAATCAAAAGGAGACCCTGGCTTTTCATCGAAGAATCACGACGAGGTCCTCAAATCCCGCTGGATTGTTGGCCAGAGCGTGGTTACTGTCGAGCAAGCTACAAGAAGTGGATGGGCCCAGATCACAAAGAGGCAGGCATCTGCCACTTCACACTATATGATTCACCAAAATTACGAAGCCCCGCGGGTCCATCAAATATTGAGCCCGACTGATGGTGTACGGGATCCAAGTCGTCCAAACCAGAACTGCTTCCTTCCGAGCAATCTCCCTGTGCAACTATTTGCACCTACTTCTAGTTCCATGCAACCTATACACCTACCGGATGACGACATGATCAAACGTGCAATCTCGAGTCTCGATCGCACTTCTACAGTTGATGGCCACAAGGTGGGCATCGTTTATATTGGCCCAGGACAGAGAAACGAGAAGGAAATATTGCCGAATATCAGCGGCAGCACCGATTATATGGCTCTCCTAGCTGGTCTAGGCACCCTGACGAAGCTCCACCAGGCCACCTTTAATACTCAAGGATTGGACAGAAATAACAACACAGATGGAGAGTTCACGATTTGCTGGCGAGACCGTGTGACCGAGTTAGTGTTTCATATTACGACGATGATGCCTACCAATCTCGAGCACGATCCTCAGTGTATCGGTAAGAAGCGGCACATCGGTAATGACTTCGTCAATATAATCTTTAACAACTCCGGCAACCCATTCGACTTCAACACGTTCCCGTCGGAATTTAATTATGTCAACATTGTTATCACGCCCGAATCACGCCCCTCGTTCGTTGCTACCCGTGATCGGAGCAGCGTCGACCCTAATACTTCGTTCTATAAAGTCCAGGTCTTGAGCAAGGAAGGATTCCCAGAGATCTCCCCCGCATCTGAAACTAAAATTCTGAGGCTTAAAGCGCTCCCCGACTTCATACGTTTGCTCGCACTTAATGCTTCTGTGTTTTGCCTTGTGTGGGCCAACAGGCATGGTGACGAGTATATCTCATCATGGCGCAGCCGTTACCGGGAAATACAAAGATTAAGGGATAAGTACAAAAACGCCAGCACATCAACAACGTCTCCTCCTGGTACTGCGCCTCAGGGACAAGCGTCGTCGACAACCGATAGTTCTAGGAGCGTCAGAGACAGTTTTACAACACTTCGAAGAACATCAGTGGCAAACTTCTTAACTAATATCAACGATCATGATCGACCAGCAAAACCACCATCCACCGCTGAGTCTGATAACGAGCCGCGGCATGGAGACGATGAAAATATGGTTGGGTTACTGGATTTTTCAAAATGGGCATCATGAAAAGGGAGCAGGAAAATATATAGTAGGGAGATGGCGTATGGATGTCTAGATATACCACAAAAGCAATTTGTTTCTCGTCATAGCTTCTTTGTTTAAGCTTTAATTTAACAATAATATTTATACATGTCCTTGTACTCATATTTCTCTATTGGCTACAACAGAGGTGTTACTGACGTTAAAACGGCCTTAGAGCTACAGGCTACTAAATACTAATGTGCTCTGCCCAGCATCCGACGGTGGTATCTTTCTCAGCATCAGCCATGTTGAACCCCAGAAGCATTTATGGCAATAGTGCTCCTGCGGGATTGCTCTTTTCACATGTACATTGTACCTCCCAGAGATGTTTCTGTAGCATCTATCCCAACATAGATTCCTCCAGACAAGACCTATAGATATCGGCCGATCTTGACAGAGAGATCCGAAACACAGGGTAGCATGGATTTGAAACATAAATCTCCAATTAGCACATGCATCGGTGGGAAAAGGCTGAAATGTGGGCGCGGCGTAATGTATATCCGGGGATGTCAGCCTTGCTCCTCGATTGTAAAGTCGCGGTCAGGTCGCCGAGCAACAACTTTGCACATTTGCCCTTGATAGAACACAGCAACAAACTGACGAATAATGCCCCCCCCCTAGCTTCTGAGACACAGCAGCTTTTGCTGCTCTTGTCTCCTCTTTCGCATAGCCTCAACCATCTTACATGATATGATAAGATGGCTCCAACATATCCATGGGGTGGATCAAAGCCCAAGCAGACAACCAAACTGACCAACACGAGCTTCCCAAGCCTGAAAGACCCCGAAGCCAATAAAACTGCTCCAGAATCCGAATATATCCAAGTACAAGAAGATGAGCTGCTTGTGCTCGGAGCGATCTATGGCGATGACTTCGAACGTGAAGATACCAAACCAGGTGCATGGAAGGTGAGATAAGACTCTCCTCAGACCCCGAGACCCTCGCTCACTTGACCAAGAAATTAGAACCATCTTTCAACATTCGGATTACATCTGCGACTGAGGACCTATCCGTAGTTCTCCATGTGGTATTCACGGCCACGTACCCCAAGTCGACCCCGCTTCTCACCCTCAAGCTCCCTGATAGGCTCCGTGAGGGGACCAAGTTCAAACTTCAAAAAGTGGTGGAGACAAAGCCAGATGAGATGGCTGCTGAGAGACCTATGGAACCAATGATCCATGAGATCGGTGAAGCGTTGAAGGAGGTACTTGATGGCGCAGCAGAGGCAGAGGCTGCTGGTCGAGAAATTCCAAGTTTGGAAGAGGAGAGAGCCATACACGAGGCTGCTGTTGCACTTAAAGTTGCAAAGGAAGAAGAGGAGAAGGCTGTCCGTGAAAAAGAGGCCCAGATCGCTGAAGAAGAGAGGTTAACTGCCGATGCTCAAGTTCTGGTTGCCAGGTATGAACAAAATACGAAAGACTCACGGAGAAAGAGTAAAGCTCCAGTTGCGTACGAAGACCAGATCGTTGATGAAGATCTCGAAGCAATGAGAGCGGTTGTGGCGTTTGATGAGCCCATCAAGATTGTTGACGACTTCGATAATGAGCGAACGTTCCAAGCAGTTACCAGCTATTACAGAATTCGCCAAGGTCCTGTATCTGAGTGCTTCACGGCGCGTCCGGTTCTCAAAGGCGACCCTATTCAGTTGTTGGTATTGAAGAAGACAACTATTCGGAGTAGCGAGAACAAGAAATCCGAATTCAGAGCCCAACTGGCGGGGCTAGAGAGAGAGATCTCCACTCTGATGAGAATCGATCGGGATAACATCTTGCGCATTTATGCCTATAAACTGACAAAGGAGAGCGGTACAAATGCTGCTTCAGATGGCCTATGGACTGTCAGCATCCTGACCGAATATGGAAACAAAGGATCTCTTGAAGAATGCCTTGATATCTCAGGGAGTCTCATGGCCGAGAGAGTTAAATCTTGGGCTATGGCGCTGCTTGACGCGTTGACTTATCTCCATTCTCAAGGAATCACGCATCGAAATCTTCATGCCTCTAATGTTCTACTTGTAAGATCTCCTCTTGGAGTTGTAACTCCTAAGATTGCAGACGTAGGATTTCAGCACCGCTTGCATACCTTGAAAAACGCCACGTCCGGGAAACTCGAGCTTGCTAGGTCGGTTTATTGGGTCCAGCCAGAGAACGTCAACTCTGAGAGGCCTCAGTATACCGATAAAACGGACATTTGGGACTTCGGTATTATCTTTTTGCAGATGATTTGGGGACTCGGTGTTTTGAGAGAGTTTTCTTCGCCACAAAGAATTCCTGAGGAACAAGTGGTTTCGAGGCCATTGGAGGACATGATTCGTAAACTATTCTCCTCTGATCCCAGGAAACGTCCTCGAGCAAGCGATCTCAAAATGTCCACATTCCTAACAACGACTGAGGGAACGGATGACGAAGTATCAATGCCGCTGCCTAAACCGGGATCGTCTGTAGCCCTGACCTCACTGTCGGCGAGACGTGGGTCAAAGGTAGACCACCGCCCACTTCATTTCAGCAGATTCCACGAAGACTTCATCCAAGAGGGAAGGCTTGGAAAAGGTGGCTTTGGCGAAGTCCTCAAGGCCCGCAAAAAGCTTGATGGGCAGTTCTATGCTGTGAAGAAGATAACCCAGAAGTCTTCATCTAGCTTGGAAGAGATTATCAAGGAAGTCCAATTCCTATCTGCCCTTCGCCACCCCTACATTGTCCAGTATCATAATTCTTGGACCGAAATTATACCAGACACAGGAGATGCAGACGACACGGAGCTTGACTCTTCAACTGCAGAAGGAACAACAGGCCCCTCTCCTGCGGATAATGGTTTGAGGATTGAATTTGGAACGAGCACCGGAGGTCTTGATTTCATAAGCTCATCCCGCTTCATCGAATTTGATGACGACGATGATGATGCTGATACAGAGTCCGACGATGACGATGAGGAAGCAATTGTAGACGATGAAGACGAATCGTCTTCACTCAGCGTCCCAGTGATCCAACGTAGGAATAGACGCCAGCTGGCTCTAACTCGTACACGCTCCGACTCGCGACCTGGTGGCATTACCGTCCTTTACATTCAGATGGAGTACTGTGAAGGCAAAACACTTCGAGATGTAATCAAGCGAGGATCACTTCTGGACAATGTCGATGAAATCTGGCGCCTCTTCCGACAGTTACTTGAGGCTCTAAAGTACCTTCATGGTAACAACGTTGTCCACCGTGATCTTAAACCCGAGAATGTGTTCATTGACGGGGCGTCGAACATCAGACTGGGAGATTTCGGTCTGGCTACATCAGGGCAATATACAATACCAGAGACTCTGTCTTCTACCCAGGGTACTCACGATATGACGACAAATATCGGAACAGCTAGCTATGTAGCTCCTGAAGTGATGCTCGGCGCGGATTATACGAGTAAGGTCGATCTATACTCGCTCGGAATCATCTTGTTCGAGATGTGCTATCATCCTATTGTCGGCATGGAACGTGCCGAAGTTCTGAAAGAGCTCCGGAACCCAAAGACTAAACTGCCGGCGGATTTTCAAGCGGACAAGAAAGGTCACTTCGGGGATATAATCCTCTCACTTCTAAACCACGATCCTGAAGTGCGACCTAGCAGTTCTTCTCTACTGGACAGCGGAAAACTACCGGTGCAGATGGGCAGTGAAGCAATACAGTTAGCACTGGCAAGTCTGCAGGATCCCAAGTCTCCGTACTATCCAAAAATGATGGCTGCGCTTTATTCCCGCCCAACTGACCAGGCGAAAGACCTTGCATGGGATATGAGCAATAAAAAGCCTCCTACGCCCGCCGACAGCATTATGCGAACCCATGTTAAAGAGCAGCTCATCTCCGTGTTTAGACTTCACGGGGCGCTTGAAGTCCCGAGGCCAATTATGTTTCCACGCTCGTCTTACTATGGGTCCGATGCTGTCCAGCTCCTTGAACCTGGCGGCACATTGGTTCAGTTGCGATATGATCTGACACTTCCCTTCGCTCGTTCCATCGCCAAGAACCCACCTAGAATGCAAAACTCATATGCTTTCGGGGACGTTTTTCGCGACAAGAGCGGGGGTCAACCATTGTCTTTTGGAGAAGTCAATTTCGATATTGTATCCGACTCACTCGACCTAGCGCTTAAAGAAGCGGAGGTTATCAAGGTCTTAGATGAGATTATCGCGTCCTTTCCATGCATGGCCAATGTGCCAATGTGTTTTCAGCTCAACCATTCAGATATCCTGAACCTTATATTCGACCACTGCGGAGTTGATGTTGGTTGCCGACTAAGCGCAACAGAAACGTTGAGCAAACTTCACGTTTCCCAGTGGACATGGGCGAGAATAAAGACTGATCTCCGCTCTAACGGTCTTTCCGCAGCGAGCATTGATGAACTTTCATCGTTCGACTTCCGAGACTCACCTGACAGGGTATTCCAGAAACTGAAGACTCTCCTAGACGGCACTGAGGTCTTCAACAGAGCTTCTCCAGCCATAGCCCATCTCAAAGATGTCGTCAAGTATATAAATCGATTTGGCGTGACAAGCAAAATTTTCATTACCCCCTTGGGTAGCATTCGCGAGAGATTCTACAAGGGCGGTATGCTTTTCTCTTGCCTTTATGATAGAGACAAAAAGGAAGTATTTGCAGCCGGCGGCCGTTACGATAGTCTAGTGCGTGAATTTCTACCTAAGACAGGTCGGCTGCCCGAGGTTTGCCATGCCGTCGGTTTCAATTTTGCCTGGGAGAATTTGGCTCAGTCTATGTTCTCATATCACCAAAAGTCCATCCGAAAACAGTCCAGGAAACCTGCGATTGAACTGCGCGGTATCTGGACGGGAAAACGCGTAAGTACAACTCTGGGGCGTGTATGTTGCAGTTCATGTGAGGAAATACTAATTTGCGGGCTATAGTGCGACGTTTTAGTGAGCAGTTTCGATGGCCAAGTTTTACGTTCGGAAGGAGTCAACCTCATGAACGAGCTGTGGCGCAACCAGATCAGCGCAGAACTTGCGGGTGATGCTCGGTCGCCGGAAGATTTGATGTCGAAGTATAAGGACTATGATCACTTCTGGATCGTCACCATTAAGCAAGACTCTATGGTCAAAATCAAGACAATGGGACGAAAGGATGTTGAGGATGTGGACATGGCAGAGAGCCAAGTTATCTCTTGGCTACGGGGCCAAATACGCGATCGCGATCATCGCGAGGGGCAGAGTCTCAACAAGATGGCGCGCCGCACTAGTCACAATGATGGTCCTGTGGGCCCCCATTTGAAGCAGCAGGTTCACATTCTTTCTACTGGAACGAAAGCTAAAAAGGCTGCCCTTAAAAACAGCATCCAAACCCAAGCCCAAGTAGCCGCTGCCAAGCTTGTGGAAGGATTCCTGGAAGGCCAAGTTCTGGCTATCGAGACTACAGACGATGTTCTATTCAAGATCAAAGAAACGCCTCTTTCAGACCCAGACAAATGGAAGCAACTGGCCCAGAGCGTTGGACCCGGAGAGAAGCGGTATATCCAGCAAATTGAGGACCACTTGAAAGGTCTTCTCGCGAATAGAAGGGGCGAGCGCCGGAATGCTTTCCTCTACAATTCGCGGACATCAAGCATCATTTACTATGATGTTTCAATTTAGTCCATGAGCGGAAGGACTATGCTATGAATTCGTAATGTGTTTACTTCAAGAAAGACAAAGATGAATGAAATGATTGATGATACTGAGAAATGACAAAAAACATGAGGGCGACCCTCTGATGATAAAGGACTGCGAGTTAAATGCGAGTTGAGTGCGAGTTGAGTGCGAGTTGAGTGCGAGCTAAATCTGAACTGCATGCGTTCCGGCCCAGCTAGTCGAACTGAGCTTGTTAATGAACTAGCTGGCCAATTCATTGACTGCGAAATATCCTGGATGGGTTGGAACAAATGCGAGTTAGATGCGAGACGTATATCTGCGAATAAACAAATCATGAATTATACTTCCTTTATGCCCGAAATGTGATCCGATGAAATTGCTCTGAATAGGATTCTTTTATGCCAGACAGAAGCCTATCTCTGTCCTCTATAGTTTAACTCAATTGACGTGTCGTGTCGTCGTCGTCCACATGCGGCAACTTCCAGAAGCGCGCTAAATCAGCACGGAAGCTCGCAGGGATGTGGCTTTCGTAAGGTTGTTGCCGTAATCGCTATCCATATGTGAACCGCACCTTAAATAGCAACACGCAGCTCAGATCTGGACCTTAAGCTCTGGCCACAGGCTATAGCCACCCAGCGCCCCCTTGTCGCAAACGCTCAGTGTTACTTGGTATATCGATGCAGAGTCACTGAATAAATGCTTCGATTTGCAAGGAACCGACTCAAGCAGCTCACTCGTGGCCAGCCTTGGAGCCATGGCGGCTCAGCCTTCTGATGGGGACATCGAGCAGATGGTTATGATGTCGGGGATATCGAGAGATGAAGCTATCCGAAGGCTGAAGGTGAGCTAAAGTCTTTCTGGGTTGTAAGGGCGCTTGCGCTAATATATTGTAGGGTAACAATAATGATTTGAACCTCGCCTTAAATGAGCTCTTCGATAACCCCGACAGCAAAAAGGTGAGGATCTATGAGATGCAATATGTTTCGGAGCCTAGGGTTTGACCTTTGAGTTATAGTACCACTGGGAGGAAGGCGCGTTCAACGGTGATCGAGACGGTGCAGCGAACAACAATACTGGAATATGTGCGTACACAGACAGAATCATTTCGCTGCCCATGTGCTACTACCGTGTCGCCTGATCTGCTAACACACTTCTGCAGCTTTCCAAGTCCAGGGGGCTGATGATCCAGGCGGCGGAAGCTTTTACGGTGCACCTACGAGGCCTCCATCACGATCAAGCAACACGTCGCCTCTCGGCAGAATTATATCGTTAGATAAAGAACACGCCGCAGGTAAGTCACCACGAAACGCATGCGCAAGTCATATGCTAACCAGCCGTACCAGCTGATCCCCGAGCTACCCTGGCTCAAGACGAAATCGGTGACATCGACCTACAAAGAGCGTTGGCACAATCAGCAGAAGAGGCTGGAATACCCCCACAACAATACGGAGTCACGCAAGGGCCAGTGCAGTTTGGGCCAGCGAACAAGCCTACATACGACGAGAGTCAGTGGGGCATGGTTCGGGGAAATAGCTCTGTTCAAGACTTCTTTCCAGATCCAGACGCTGTCAACCGAAGGAGAGAGGGTAGCACACCTGCGTTTTTGAAGCCTAGTACGGAAAACAACCGTTTAGCAGCGATATTAACAATATATCACGAAATTCCTCTGATTAGAGAGATCCTTCTGGATAGGACCAACCTAATGCCCAATTACGGAAACGACCCTGAATGGTGGGCGGGCAAAGCAATCGAGCTACCAGATTCATCCGTACCTGAATCCAACGATGTGAATTGGGGTTTGCCTACTCCACGAGACTACAACGAGTTTGTTCGGGAGGTTCAGCGGTTAATGGCCTTTCTCGATAAAACCGACAGAAGCTACGGTTCAGCAGAACCCTTGGTTGAAAATGCAGCGTTAAGACAGTCCGAGGCTATCGACGTCGAGCAGAAATTTTTCGAGGCATTAAATCAAATATATTGCAAGTCTGATGAACGGGTGCCAATCTCTTCCCTCTTCTCCGAGGCAGTACAGCCAAGTTTAGGCGAAGGACCTTTACAGTCGAGACAGTTTGCGATGTTGGACCTCGAAATACCGCATATTAGTATTGTGGGGGACGTGGAGACCCTTTATGATCTTGCTGACTATGCCCTTTGGATGATGTCTGGTCCAGAAGCAAACACAAGGGCGTTTCTCAAGGAACTAGGAGAAGTAATTGCCTTCCGCATAACAGGTGGCGATGGTAAAGGCATAAAAGTACCAGCTACCTGGTATCCGGATCGCTATATGGAGAGTAATGTTGAGGCTTCTCTTGAGATGTCGAACAAGAAGGCTGCTATCCGAGACCGCATGAACAAAATATGTGACTTGGAGAATAAGCTTACTTACTACACATTTCCAACGCTGAAGACGGTCAAAGTCAAAGACTTGCTCCATGCTTCAATGAGACACGACACAGATTTACTACCAGCGAACGATTCGAATGGTGATGGGTCTGACTCGCTCGAGACAGAATTGAATTCTGAACCCAGGCCGGCCCAACGACTGGACATCTCTGCAGAACTCAGGAATGTCCTAGATAGCATCGACAAAAAATTAAAAGGTTGGCTTAAGATTCACTGCAGCTAAATATTATGCTAACATGAGAAATAGCACTTGCTGATGAAAAAGACAAGGCTCGGGAGAGCCTCCGCGAACTATCCAAACTTTACACCAAACCCGCCACTGAGGCTGGTCAACCGCCGATACATAAATATACTTTGTGCGGAGTCTCGATTTCGAATCATATCACCTATGTTCGAAGGAGGGCGGAACCTGATCTTATTGAAATGGATCTAGATGCAGACGGGACCGCGAAGGATGTTGATCAATGGTGGAAGATTGAGTACTCTCCATCAGGTTCTCAGCAGGTGAATGTTGTTGTAAGTAGCCTCAACTGCAACCCTAATATGTGCTTGAGGCTAACCATACTCCTTTAACAGAAGGTCGCACAGACTGAGGTGCTATTTGCAGCCAGCAAGGAGTCTAATTGCTGTATTATTGTGTATGCTAGCGAAGCGGCGCTGACTGATCCCCGTCGCCCATTGCCAGAACCTCTCGAGGTGAGAGATACACCATTCCTATTAATATAGTGCATCATCTAACTGACGTAGGACTTTGTTCGCGCCGATAACCTGGCGTTTCGTGCGGAGATTTCGACAAATCCCGAACTAGTCGATGCCTCAACGGATAACACCTCGCCTCGGTCGCCGCCGAAACGAAAATTTAACTCGAGTTCCGAGGATTCTACGGCTGAGGATGGAAGCCGAGTCCTCTTGGGGGGGTTGAACCCGGCCCCTCCATTCAAAATAGATGGGAGTGCCTCAGCAACTCATCATGGGCTAGCCGATACTCGAGGACAGTATCAAGCACCTTGGAGTAGCACAGATGGTCATTCCGAAGTTAACCAACAAAGACAAGACGTAGTCATGGAGAAAGACGGGCAGGAGAGTGGTATTGAGACACCTCAACCTTCGGGTGTGAAGTCGGTAGAGATGGAGGCAAAGAGCGGTATGCCTCTATTAGTCCCTACTTTGAGTAAGAACTCCGAAGGTGGAATTAATACCAGTGATGGTATGGACGTTGATGACTTGCCCGCTCAGGTCTCGGACAAGGCATGAAGTCGGGGTAGTGTACTACCAGCTGCATATATGGCGCTGGGGGCGAGCATGCATTGTAATTATTAGTCGTAATAATAATAAAGCATGCGATGAACTTTTCACGCAAAGATCTGGACCGAGAATATGCATGACAGTAGCGATTCTAGAAATAGTTACATTTATTTCGGTCCATGAAGCACCTGTCAAAACAACTCCACAAGAAAAAAAAACATAAAAGATATCATAAGAGTTTAGTGATTTATATTCTGCTTCATTCTTCTGCTATCTTGATCCCGCTAATCCTAGAATACAGCCCGAGTGGTACTATCCCATTTAATCGCCGCCAAGTCTGTGGCCCGATCCACGGCTCTTCCACGACTCTGGCAGCACCCCACCAGGAGCCGTGGATCCAGAGGCAGCAGCCCGCGGCGCGGCCGGCTGATAGGACGTTCCATGAGACTTGTGGCTTACAGATATCGCCTTGGGTTCGAACCAACGGCGAACGAAGGTAGGGGTAGTCAAAATATTTACGCCTCCTCCGAACTTAGGGTATAGTCTCGTGAGAAAATCGTGGAGGTGGGCCACAAGGATTCCCGTCGCCTGAACCATGGCCGCGTGCATGCTCTGCTCCGAGACGAAAGTCATGAAGCACATCGCCAGCGGGACAGCACGCGTAGGAATGTCCAGGATAAATATCCGCGTTGTGCCCCCCTCATCCTGTGTCGCTGTGTAGGCGAAGGCGGTGCAAAGCGCCGAGGTCAAAACATATGCGCTCCCAAAGAAGGCATAGTTAACGCCCTTTTGAGTATTAGTTAGGTTTAGTATGAAGTATCATGATGTTTTTCATGGGAACATTGCATCAAAAGCTATATTTGTTTCGGATAGATGTAGGGAGCCACAACCACCCGGAGCGCGTGGGTGAATCGTCCGGGTTTTTCTCAAGGACATCCCACCATGCCAAACACCCCAACAGCCCCTAGTTATTTTGCGAATGACGGGACTGCTGAGGCGAAGGGGCGATCTTCCTTGTCTTCAGGAACCGTCACCAGCTATATTTAGACTGGGCGGGCAGTATAGATAAGGTAATGTTTTGTGGAAGAAAAAAGAAAAAAAGACGAGAAAAAAGAAAGGCGTAAGCCTACCAGGAGGGCCAGACACACGAAGATGAGATAAAAGAAGAAATCTCCAGGTTTCGTAAACTTGGACGAGCCAGTCTCGCACTTCTTCCCATATGTGTACACTTATAGTATATCAGTAAAAGCTCGGTGGATCGTGTGAACTTTGCCCATCCTCACTGTAGTATGGGTCCATCAGGATGGCAAATTGCCTCCCAGTGAGCATAAAGCATGTCGCTAACCGCCACAGCTGGGGTGGGAATTTGAGTAGGTATGAATGATGGAAAACCATCCAACTGGCTATGCCTGGTATGATGCCAGAATAGTGCGCGACGGACAAGAAAAACGTGAGCGCCGTCAGTGTCCTGGGCGAAGCTTGGGTTAGCTCTG
This sequence comes from Pseudogymnoascus sp. BL549, assembly GCA_001630585.1. Taxonomy (NCBI): domain Eukaryota; kingdom Fungi; phylum Ascomycota; class Leotiomycetes; order Thelebolales; family Thelebolaceae; genus Pseudogymnoascus; species Pseudogymnoascus sp. BL549. Next base: position 51,147 of record LNAR01002096.1, on the reverse strand, counting down.
CTTTCCGGTGTTAAGAAGAAAGTAGAGCATACCTAGTCACCGGCGGCGCTGCAAAGAACATATCCACAGCTGACATGGTTGTTAGCTTGGATGGAACATATAGCAAAATAAAATTCTTTTGGAACTGTTGGTGTTTTCGGGAAGAAGGTAGAAATTGCAAGTTGTCTTTTACCATTGGAAGCTTAGTCACAAGCGATAGCTTCAGTGGATGCGACGAAGTGGGGGCTTTTTTAAGCCTCATTATTAAGGTCAGACATGGTCGATGACAGAAGACCATCAGAGTTCAAGGCCGTCTACGTAGGGAATCCAAGCATTAATACGTCTCTAGGTGTGGTACTATATCCAATATTGTGTTCAGAGCTGCTTGTGGTATAATTATAGTCAAATGGAGCATATACGGAGCACACGAGGCACAATTATCGGGCTCGATCCGTGGATTCTAATATACAAACATGGCCTACTTCAAGTCTATAGGGTGTAACACGAATTAACATATGTCCGTATCCCAAGCCATTCTTCCTTTTGAGGGTATGTCCCGTTGGTGGGTATTTGTTCTCTCAGAACGCTGTTGAATTTTGCTCCGTGCCAGCAGCTGCAGCGCGGAAATACGCATTCTATGCTCCTTGCGCCAATATATGCCGACACTCTACAAACTCCATAACTCCCATTGGATTGCTGTTCCCTCACAGCTGGGGAAAATATTGTGTGAATCTATCACAGCCGTAGCCGTCACGACAATGTCCTCGGCGATTCGGCCCCATGTCGCCATAATACACCCGTTCAATCTCCGCCAGAACTCTGTTGCATCTCATAGAACTGGAAGGGTTATAGAGTCAGCCCTTGCGGCTTGCCTGTCACGAGAACGGGTCGCCTCTCACCTCCTTGGTTTTAAAGGCTAATATCTTGTCCTTGCTCGCCGACCTTATAATCGAAGATGCACTCTGGTCTAGCGGCCAGTTGTTAACCCTCCACCACCAGCGTCGAATTCGTGCACCAGCATTTTTGCCAGAGAGCTTCGTGCCTCTATTCCAGTGGCGCCAGCCTTGGAGAGCAAGCGTCCACATCGTGCCTTGGAGCAGAGGGAGAATTACCTGCTTTATATTAGCAATTGACCCCCTCCTAAACCTGTAATCTTAGACCCATAGCAACATACTTGGTCTCTTATTGTGATATACGCAACCATCTGATAGGTCTCCGCGCCCGCAATGCTAGCTAGATAGCTCTGTTCGAATCGGAGATCCGGAAGCGGGGGGAGCGACTGCCGCCGGCGTGCTGGGCGGATAATGTTATAGGAGTATTCATCGTCATCAATATCTGAGCCATCAAGCGACGAAGGATACGACTCGGCATTCAGAGTTGTCTCGTCGACGCTCACCGGTACTTTTTCTGACGCGGCGGTGCTGGGGTTGATATCATGGGTCGTAGAGGGATTGCGATTGATGGAGAGACTTTGTAGCGTCTCTCCAATTTCGAGCGGTATAGATGAAGACATTCTCAAATCGATATGTCTCGAGCGTCGATTGTGGCGATGATTGAGCTCTGAATGAGTCCTGATGGTTACTTGAGCTGGACACCCTTCCTAGCTATCGGAAGTTACCGAGGTGTCATTGGCCTTATCACGTGACCTCTGAGGACCTGTGAAGTAATATAAAGATCATATGTGCCCAATGATGATAATTGTTATACAAAATATTCCGAGGTGATTTATTTCGACTGTTAAATTATAAAATGATGCATAAAAATCTTATTTGTACCGTTTTATCCACAGTTAAGCATGCCGAGTTACTGAACTGTAAGCACTTCAACCCCCTAAAATTTACCCCGCATGTTGGTTGTTGAGCTGTCACGATAACGTGACGATGGAGGGGCTGTCTGCCAACCAGTCGTTTCCCATGCTCCAAATAAACAAGCCACCATTACCCATAACCCATAAATCCTTTCAGATACAGTCAATACTTTGCTTTCGAAATTTCATTTTGCCGTATATAAGGTCTAATATATTAAAGCACTAACACTCGATCGAACATCAGCGCCATGGGTTCCCACCCTCCTTCCGTATCTGTAACGCATCTTTCCTACACATTCCCAAACTTCGCAACTGGGCTCTACCACGTCTCTCTGAGCTTGCCTCCGGGGTCGCGGACTCTGCTCATTGGACATAATGGGAGTGGGAAAACCACCTTGCTAAGGTGGCGCACCGCCCAGACCCAGCATTTTCGTTGCTAACCAGCTACTCCAGACTTCTCTCTGGAAAGCGCCTTGCACCCCCCGGAACTGTCAAAATCGGCGGCTTGGACCCTTTCAAAGAACACACCGACGGCGTCACCTACCTCGGCCTGGAATGGGTCCTAAACCCCATTGTACGCACCGACATTGGTGTCAACGAGCTCCTCAAGAGCGTGGGTGGAGACCACTACCCGGATCGACGCGACGAGCTGATCACCGTCCTGGATCTTGATACCGAGTGGCGTATGCATGCAGTCTCCGATGGCGAAAGACGCCGCGTACAGCTGGCAATGGGCCTCATCCGGCCATGGCGCATTCTGCTACTAGACGAAATCACAGTCGATCTCGACCTGCTCACACGAAGCAACTTCCTCGGCTTCCTCAAGAGGGAAACGGAGACGAGAGAATGTACGATTGTTTACGCCACCCATATCTTGGATAATCTGGCGGAGTGGCCTACTCATCTAGTACACATGACGGGGGGAAAGGTCAAGGAATGGGGACCGGTTGAGAAATTTGAAATCGAGCGGACCACAGTGAATACAGGAAACAGCAGGTTAGGAGAGCTGGTTTTGAAATGGCTGAAGGAGGATCTGAAGCAGAGGGGCCCTCGTAAAAACCAAGGAAGCGAGGGCACGGCTTACATGCAAAGTGGCATGGGGGGATATGGGGCAGAGAAATACCAAGAAAAGGATAAGGCGCCAGGCCCGTCCGAGACTTCGAAATAAGGCTGGCCGTATATATTTCAGTTACGATGCTGTGTATAGGGGGTGGTATTGGCTTGCATAAGATGCATTTTTCGAGCAGACTTCGACGTTTCAACATCGAACGGGACTCGAAGTTTCAACATTAAGCAGTGTATAGAGTTCAACACTGAGCATGACATGGAGTTCAACATAGGGTATGGCAGGGAGCTTAACATAAGGCTGGGCCAGGAGTTCAACATAGAGCCTTCTTTGGCCATTTAGCGCATAGCAACAGCGTTGATACTTTTTTTCTTCGGGCTGGGTATCCGATCATTCTGTGGCTATTTGCCTTTGCCAGTAGCCCAGATGAACATCTCAAAATTTCATAACAATAACGGTCATGGGAAAATTGGTACCGTCGCTTTGTGCGTTGTTGGGGGATTCCGTTGATTATCTATTTCTATTCTATGGGCCACTCAAGGCGACGTCGATAACAACCTTCCCAACGACAAGACTCTCAGTGAACAGTCCTCGCTCGCCACTGCCAGTTCGAATTCCTCTTCCTTAACATCTGTAATTTCGCTTACGGGCTTCCATGAGAGTTGGGTGATTGCCTTTGCAGGGCATAGACTACTTCCAATCAGTTCCATGCTTGTAATACTTGGGTGGATGACATACCTTGAGTCCACTGCGACCTTCTTCACCACCGTCAGATCCGTTAGGCTTATTAGGTACATCGCAAGCCTTCCCGCCTCAGTTCCAACCGCCAACCACGCATGATTATCTTTCAAAAGCGCACCTGCAAAATCTATGGCTGTGACTGGGCCATCTTCTTTGATGCTTGTGACGTGCGCGTAGCCACCCTCCACACTTCCCTCTCCGCCTTTGCCCCAGAGCTTAACTTGCTTGTCTCGCCCTGCTGTCGCGAATATGTATTCTGGGCCAGGCACCCATGCTGCGTCCAGAATCATCCTTGAATGTCCCTTCGGATCTGCGAATAATAACTTATATTCGTTTCCGCCTTCTGATGCGCGCTCAAATATAGCCCATTGACGATCACGGCCGACACTCAGAAGCAGTTTATCGTCAGCTGAGAACCGAAGACGAGCCACGGTCAGAGAGTGCGCCGTGAGAGGAGGGCTGACTTGGGTCCATGTCTTCGTTTCGAAGAGGCGGATGACGGCGTGGTCCAGCGAACTAGCTTTACACGCCGTGGCGACAAGTGAGCCGTCGTGGCTAGTAGCAAGAGCAGAAATCTCATAGCCGTGCCCGTACAACTTTTCGATCTCGGGCCACAGCGTGTTCCGCGACAAGTGGTCCTCAAGGGGCGGGTGGTTCATAACAAGTGTGGACTTGTGTACAGCAGTCGCCGGATCGAGTCCTTCTCGGTCATGCTCTGATGGCTTTTCCATTTCCTGGTCATCCTCCATCGCTTCAATGGCTTTATTAGAGAGGCCCAGGACAGGCATGTTTGCGGCATCGGGCATGGCTTGCACGTTGTCACCCTCGATTCCACAGAGGTCTTGAAGAAGCTTCGCTACGGCGCGCGGCTCGCTGAAGACGCGCAGAAGTTTCTCGTCTGCACCAGAAACAAATTGGCTTTCTCCTAGGCTGTCGATGCAGTTCAAATCATAGCCGTGAATCTGCGGCCTGGCCATTTCGTGCCACGTGGGTTCGCCTCCACCACGGATCCATTTCGCATGAAGTCTTGTAGTCTGGTCTGAGCTAGTCGAGAGGAGGTAGTCTCCACGTCTGGACCAGGCAACTCCAGTTACAGAGCGGATATGGCCTCCCACGCCAAAGTTGGGCATCCATTGATCGCTCTCGGCGTCCCGGTTCCACAGCCGCCAGCTCCCGGTCTTGCCTAGGCAGACGACTGTATCCCCGTTTGGCGACCAAAGACCCGTCCAGAATCCACCGGTACTACCAGTAGCTGTTGTTGAGCCTTTCTGGGCACTAATCTCACCGAGCCTGGTAACGCTCACCCAGACACTCGAACTCGGGTCCTGCTCCCAGATTGAGAGTGAGTTGTCCGCAGAAGCAGATAGAAGCTGTAAAGTGGTTTCTCTTCGCTTCCAAGCTGTGCTATAGATCCAATCTTCGTGCCCTAGTAATAAAGCCTCAAATGTAGCACTGTAATCCTCACTCCCTGCCACAAATTTATGGGCTTTGTTTGAAAGTGATTTTCCTGGAAGGAATGCACCAGCGGCGGGGTCTGCACCGGCCGCCGCCACTGCTGGTAGCTCTTTGCCTTGGTGGATGCGCCATAATCTTATGTACTTGTCCTGGCTTGCAGATGACAGAAGAAGATCACTCTCGGGCTTATCAGTCTCGTTTGTGAAGGCCAGCGAGCGAATCCAGCCTTCGTGACCTGTTAATGTTGCCTTTAACTTAAACTCCAGGCTTGCTTTTGGCGCCGGATCAGCAACGTATAGTTGCACTATCGGGCTCGTGCCTGCAACAGCTAAGATGTACGATCCAGGTACTCCATTCAGTGGACTCAGGGCGAGAGCCAACGAGAAAAATCGAGGTTTGGTACTGATGCTCTGTACCAGTACGAAGTTTTGGGTCTCGACATCAAGCTCCCAGATCTTGAATGTGGCATCGGCGGATCCGCTTGCCACAATGTTTGAATTGGGGGAAACGGCAATGCAGTTTATGGAACCTTCGTGCTGCTCCAGAATCTGTACGCATTTAAAGTCACCTCCATTGGCTGTTGAACGCCATACTCTAATCGTCTTGTCCACGGAGCCTGACAGAAGGAGAAGGCCGGCGGTGCTCTCCATGAACTTCACGACATTCACCGTGTCGGTGTGGCCAACAAGTAACCTTGTCACTCCATGGTGGCCTCCCTAATTATTTGTCAGTAAATTCCTAGCAATATTCCATGTATACTCAGCATGACCACTTCTCCTGTGGATATGTAAAGCAGCAGAATTGCTTGGGGGTGGCCGGCTGAAATAAAGTAAATAGTAATCCCGAGAGTTCACCGCATTGCAGCATAGAAAGCCATAAAATAATATAGAGACGCCATATATGACTGCAGCAAGATGTAAAATGTCATACCTGCGGGTTCCATATCGCAATATTCCTGTCTGCCCCATAGGCTAGGACCTCGCCATGCCAGTCTGCTGCGGCAGGGTGTCTATTCGCCCCAGCTACCACATATTCGGCCATGGCGCGTGCGCCAACGTATGAGGTCCAACGAGTCTGTATATATTATTAAGGCAATATATTATATTCAATATGCCATTCACAGTTATATCGAATTGGTCTGGGTCGTGCAGTCATGTGTTGTGGTCGTTCTACGTCATGTGAATTATATTGAGGTTAAATATTTTTCGGCAATTTTGATTCGCTTGTATTTTGGAATTTCTAAATGTGAAGGTTATCATAAGTTAACCAAAGCAAATCAGCAACAGCACCGCAACAATGTAACACGAAGACAATAAATAATAGTCAAGAAATTATATCATAAATCCAATCACCCGTCAATGTATTATAATAAGTCTCAATTACTTGTATTGGAGTCTATATCAACACTAAACTACGAAGGTTCATCCTTCAGTGCCCAATACCATCGCTCTGTTTATGCAATAACTCACAACCAGCTGGGTGCCGTTACAATGCCGTTCCTTTTTTATGCCCCAACAATTTACTGTCCTCCGTGGCCAACATTGATTGGGTGCGGAAATGACTGAGGCTTCTTCTCAGGGCTCCCGCGATATGCTAGAGTCGGCGGCAACTGACTAGGTGTGTCTCGCTGGCCGTTTGTCACAGCCGCCTTATTTACAACCTCACCAGCGGGCTCGGGTTGGGGCGCGCCTGGAACTTCTTGGGCTGCTGTGGAGGCACCGTTGCTGTCCACTTGTAACTCAGGAGATTTGTGGGTAGGATGCGCTTCAGCCGGAACTGGATTCATGGGATTCTTCGCCGGGGAGAGCGTCAACGTGACAGTTCGCTTCTTCTCAGGTGTTGGGGTCTTGATGGGTAAAGACACAACCAGGCTCTTTTTCGCATCAAGTTCATCAAGTTCGTCAACCATGTCAACATCATCATCAACAACCTCATCTTCGTCGTCTTCCTCCCCTTCGCTGGCTAGTGAGACAGCCTCATCTTCCTCCTCATCATCTCCATAATCTTGCTCGCTCGCATCATCTTCATCGTCCATATCATCAACAGAGTTATACCCATCAATGTTCCGACCACCCTTTCGCGAGCTGCTGACCGCTGCTGCGCGTCTTGAAGGGCGACCGTTCACACTATCATCTTCTCCAAGTGAGTCGTTACCTCCATCATACCCGCCAACAGCAATGGCGGGTGTTTGGTTATTACCGGTCATGCTCTCGCCATATGCGCCGCCAAGACGAGAACGGACCTGCCTGCCACTTTGGGTAACAGTCGGCTCAGCAGGCGTGTGAGTGCCGGTGTTTCTGGTAGACCGCCGCGTTGTGCTGTCCGAATAGATATCATCGTCATCGTCCGAATATGTGTACTTGATTCGTTTCCCACGGGTTCGGCCTTCGTACATAGAATAGTTTGGTTCTGGCCGCTTGAATTGTTGCTTGCGAATTTGACGATATTCGCGTCTTCTGCGTTTCTGTGTAGTAAAGTGTTAGCATAGGGAGGTCTGCAAAATTTAACAGGCCCTGAGGCTCGCCGTGTACGGGAATATGGTCAAATAACGTACCTCTTCCGTAGCTTCGAACCTTGGGATGGCCGCCGTCATCTTGGCACTCAGTCCCCTTGCTCTTTGTCCATTATCCGCTGCCCCTAACTTCTCAGCAAGCTGCTTCAGCTCCTCAATATCGCCTGCGACACTCCACCAGGTCCTCTTGAGCCCCGCAGGGTTGCTTTCACGGTAGACTCGGAAAGCGGTATCATCCAACCCCTCGATAAGGAAGTACCTCCTTTTATAGCTATCAGAACCCCAAGGTTGGACCGAGAGAGGCTGGTTGAGATCATCCTCGTGTCTGCTTTGCTTGTAGGAGGCAGTTATAATACTTTTCACAGCATCTGACGAAGACAGCGACCAGAGAACAAGTGTGCGTAAAAGTGTGAGGCGTTCAGTTGGACCCATTGATGTAAAGGTTGCCCCTCCAAGCAACGGGTTCCTGCTTTCCCAGTCCTTCGCCCATTGTGATTTATGTGTCTGTACAGCTTCTTCGAGTGCGCGGTTGTAGTGGCCGGCCTTAACATCTTGCTTGCGATTGAGGAGCAGGCCCAGGAGAGCACAGAGGAAATGCTCAACGTGCTCCCCCGGAACTGTATCCACAACGCCGCGCTCAAGCTCCTGAGGTCCGAAATTTGCGAGAGATTTTGGGAAGGCTTCCGTAAACCGCGATCGGAACATGACGATGAACTGGGACAATATAGTTAGCAAATGTCTGGCGACAGCACTCTACGCGACATAACGTGTATATCGACGCGTAAACCGCGACATATGTAGGAAAACATACTGCAATATCGGGATTGTCCGCTAAAACATATTCGTGCGGTGGCGAAGGCTCTCTCTCTGGTGGCGGAGGGGACGAGTCTGCCTTCTTGGGCTTCTCGGTCTTGGGGTTGACTTTGGAAAAGAACTTCAGGATCCCTCCCTTCTTCTTTAACTGGAGATCGCTTTCATCTTCAGAAGGGACGGACGAGAGCTCCGAAGAATCGTCAGACATCATGATTTTGACGTTGTGGTGTGGTTAAGAAGTTGTGGTTGAACGCGTGCGGTGAGATGAGGCGACGGACGACGACGAGGTAGGTTGGCGTAACGCGCCAGCTCGACCGTCTCTACTGGAAACAAGGCAGTGAATCAAGCTAGAAATGGACAATGAACCATTATCTGAATGGTTTCACGACTTTCCAGATCAATTTGACTTTGTAAAGATAAATCAGGATGCAATCAGTTTCATTCTCGACTGTATAATTTTCTACTTGGAGTTGCGATCTTTCATGGTAACGTCATCACGTGGTGTAGATCTGACCGGCCCAACATCAAGCAGCTCTCCTAGGTATGATATTACGGCGAGATAGCTGCCGAATAACAAACGTAAGGTTTTCTGGGTGTGAGATTGGGCAATGAGGCCATGAGGGGATCGCTGCTGGCTTCCATTAGGGCGCCAGTACGCCTGGGTCAACGCGATAGTGGGGGGAGCCGTAAACCGCCAGGAAACAGTTACACCTGGCCCATGAGGCTCTCAGTCTGTGACGGTTTCGTGGCATCAATGCCCATGCTCCGCGTCTCAACCGCGCATCACAATCGCAGGGAAAGGGAAGGATAGCACAGAAAATACCCCGGATCCTATGTGATCAACATGTACCGTACACTGTGTTTTTTGACTTAAGGCTTGTGGAGAAATAAATAAATTGAATTCTCAATGAACCCTCGGTGAGTTATCGAAGATTCTGGGCAACATACTTCCAATCGTCCATTATCGCATCATAATCGCGGTTCACTGGCTGTCTGAAAATTACGCTGGTCGTCACTTAAAGGTGTGCTTAGTCAGCTAAGGGCGCTCGTGTGTGGGTCTGAATTTGTTCGCTCGCCTACCCACCTCTGATTGGCTAACGCTTCGCTTCGAAAGTTCGCGCCCACACAACCGTTGTTGTATGTTGAAATATTCGAGGTCTTCCCTTTTCTCAATTCGACCACCAACGACAACGACGACGACCGCCAACAAGTCTCGTCAACAGTAAGAGACACTGACACTCACGACATGGAATACATGCTAACATACACAAAGTGGGACGAGTTATTCGCAACCAGAGGAAGGGCCGCGGCTCCATTTTCACGGCGAATACCCGCCTGAACAAGGCACCGGCACAATTCAGAAACCTCGATTATGCTGAGCGTCACGGATACATTCGCGGCATTGTCAAGGACATCATCCACGACCCCGGACGTGGTGCGCCTCTTGCCAAGGTCGTTTTCCGCGACCCATACCGATTCAAGCTCCAGACCGAGACCTTCATCGCCAACGAGGGCATGTACACCGGCCAGTTCATCTACGCCGGCAAGCACGCCGCTCTGACCGTCGGCAACGTTCTCCCAGTCGGCTCCATCCCCGAGGGTACCGTCATCTCCAACGTTGAGGAGAAGATCGGTGACCGTGGTGCTCTTGGACGCACTTCCGGAAACTACGTTACCGTTATTGGACACAACCCAGATGAGGGCAAGACCCGCATCAAGCTCCCATCCGGATCCAAGAAGGTCGTTCTCAGCAGCGTCCGTGGTATGATTGGTATCGTTGCTGGTGGTGGCCGTACCGACAAGCCTCTCATGAGTATGTCTTTCCTCTCAACATTCCCAATATAGACAGCGTGCTAATACCCATTTCAGAGGCGTCGCGTGCTAAGCACAAGTTCGCTGTCAAGCGTAACTCTTGGCCCAAGACTCGTGGTGTTGCCATGAACCCCGTCGACCATCCTCACGGAGGTGTAAGTTTTCTACGGCTCTATAATTTTCAACACTGTACGCTGACACATTTTAGGGTAACCATCAACATATCGGAAAGGCTTCCACCATTTCGAGATACGCCGTCCAGGGACAAAAGGCCGGTCTTATTGCTGCCCGCAGAACTGGTCTGCTCCGCGGTACCCAGAAGGTCAAGGATTAAGCGTTGGGCTGTTGGGATTTCATTTAGTTTCGGACAAGGCTGGCTTAGCATTATGTACCTTCAATGGAGCACAGCGGGGACGAAATAAAGATTTCAAAATGACTATGATCTCTTGTGATTGTGTTGGTGCAGGTTTGTGCGAAAAGTTTTCCTCGGCGGGACCGCAATGGTCTGGGTTAACGAGAGCAACTTTGTTGATGCTTTGAGATATAAGGAGAACATCGCAGTCAGCGTGCTACCTTCTGGCGCGGTATTCCCGTCCACCAGTACTCACTTTACAGCAGTTTTGTAGAGAGCCTCGAGGTTTGTATTGGTGTAATAGTTAATATGCACGAAAGCAGCCCACACAGTGTGACGTAGAATAATCGCAACAATGTCGAGATGTAAGATCGGGGACTTATTGGCAGACAGCTAGCCAACCATTTCTGAAATATATATATAGCATCGGTGAAGTTCGGGGCTTAATATTGCATATGACCCCGACTCTGGTTGTGTCCACGGTGCGACCCGGGATCGGTACCCCCCTGGTCTCTATCAGCTTGGGATTACGATAAACGAGAACTCCCCCGCCTTCCCCTTCATCCCACTTTAACAATAACACCACCAAAAAAACAACCCCTCATTACCACAACCGCAACAATGGCTGCCACCAACGAATACACTCTTCTCTGCTTGGAGAACCCCCTCCTTGGTATGAAACAGCTTCTATAATAAAAGCAACGATGGATTGAAGAAAAGCTAATGAGACTAGACATCCAGGCCACTGGAGACCAAGCTCTCCTTGACAAGTACGGCCTGAAGGAGAACGATGCTATTCTCGCCGAAGAGAAGCATCTCGGCCTCTACGAGGACCTCCTCAACAACTTCGATGCCAAGCTGATTGCTGGCGGCGCAGCCCAGAACACTGCCCGTGGCGCACAATACATCCTCCCAGAGAAGTCCGTCGTCTACATTGGATGTGTCGGTGACGACAAGTACGCCGCTACTCTCCAAGAGGCCAACAAGCAGGCCGGTCTCCGTGTTGAGTACCGCGTCGATGCCGACCACCCAACTGGACGTTGCGGTGTCATCATCACCGGTCACAACCGTAGCATGTGCACTGATCTCGCTGCCGCCAACCACTACAAGATTGATCACTTGAAGAAGCCAGAGATCTGGAGCTTGGTCGAGAAGGCCAAGACCATCTACGTCGGTGGTTACCACTTCACTGTCTGCCCTGAGGCTATCCAGGCTGTCGCCGAGGAGTCTGCCAAGGACAACAAGACCTTCGTCGTCTCCCTCTCAGCCCCATTCATCTGCCAGTTCTTCAAGGAGCCCCTTGACAAGAGCGCCCCATACTGGGACGTCGTCATCGGCAACGAGGGCGAGGCTTTGGCATACGCCGAGAGCCACGGCATCAAGACCACCGACATCGCTGAGATCGCCCAGCACTTGGCCGACTTGCCAAAGGAGAACACCAAGAAGGAGAGAATTGCCATCATCACCCAGGGTACCCTCCCAACCATCGTCGCTACCCAGGGCAAGGGCACCAAGTCCTACCCAGTTCACGCCATCGACCCCAAGGCTATCTGCGACACCAACGGTGCCGGTGATGCCTTCGCCGGTGGCTTCGTTGCCGGTCTTGTCCAGAACAAGTCCGTCGAGGAGAGCGTCGACATGGGCCAGTGGTTGGCTCGCCTTGGTATCCAAGAGCTTGGACCTTCGTAAGTGCACATTTCCATACTCGTATCTATCCCGTCCATCATATATCACTCTACAGCACCAAACGTAGGATCGCAACATACTGTCATTGCTATGCTATGAGAGCCACTCGATATCCCTATAGTAATGAACTTTGCTAACCACTGCCCGTTTCAGATACCCCTTCCCCAAGCAGACCTACACTCGTTCTGCTTAGATTAGTCCATTCATTCTTTTCACAGTAAATGCGGCGTTAAAGAAGGGCGGGCCATGGATTTCAACACCGGGAGGCGCCTTCGGCGTAGAGCGCATATGATGATGCCATGAATAGTTATGATCCTCCACGATCAGGCATAGCCAGGTACAGAAAAAGTCAGCTATATAGAATAGACAGATATGAATCTGGCTATTTGAATTTCTATGGACCCATATAGGCAGTGACTCGTTACCGACGATGATGGCGTGGCGCATGTTAACTATTTTCTCGTGTCGACGTTTATGTTTATCGTGAGTATATACTCTAGTTCGGTCCAGATATAATGTCCCTCGATCGGTGACATCTCCAGCCAGATGATTCAGCTGCCCTGTCCACTTGGTGGTGTTGGGTCGTTACGAGCATAAGCTGCTGGCTGACTACCATTCCAGGCGGAACTCTGAAGCATCACTTGTTTCTCATACTCGCTTCGTGGTACATATCCTGGGCCCAACTTGCGTGGAATGTTGTTGTATGGCATCCGGCTACCGTTAGCGCCGAGATGATCAATCGGGGTGTTCTGGTAGATGCTGCTGTTGTTCGAAAAATCCGATGACTGGTACCGTGCTTCCAATGACTGCTGCAGTTCCTGGGCGGCATTGAACGATGGCCCACCGCGTTGGAAGCTGGTGTTGGCAGTCGAGGGGGTTCTCTCCCAATTGCTATATGGGGTAGAGTTGTTACTGCTTTGCTGAAACGTTGCAACTGGAGCGTAATTTTCTGGGCCTGTGCCCCTACTGACAGGTCGCCTTTCCTGCTGTCCTGAACCTTGCAATTCTCCAGGGCGGGGCGCGAAAGGAGAAGGAGCGAATCCAGGGAAACCCAATACTCTAGGAGGAGTTGGCTGATAAGCTTCTTGGTTCATGCCCGGCAAGGAAGCGAAAACCTCCAATGCGGTATTGCTGTGCATCCCGTATGAAGTCTCAGCGCTTCCATTGACATTGTTATCTGCATTCACCTTAGACGGAGTTAATAGGTTATCGACCATTTGATACATATCCGTTGACAGGCTCTGATGAGACTCGGATGGATCGACGCTTGGTGGCCTTTTGAACTCGCTGCCAATCGCCGATACACGCTGATGTTCGCCGGTATAGCTGAATCTTGAGCTCGCTTGTGTCTCTATATCAGACGGTCCTGGGCTTGTGCCTTGAAGAGCAGTGGGAGGAGGACCGTCTTCAAAGAAGCGGAACTGACCATCCACTGCGTATATGGGGTACTCGGCATTCGTGGCGAGAACCATGCCGTCTCTTAGAATCTCTCGAATTCTCGCCATCATTTCCACATTAGGATGATGACGCTCAACCCCTGGATCTGTGCTTCGCTTCTTCAGCTTATCTTCGTTATCCGTGTATAGCCTACAGAGAGTGCTGTCCCGGAATGGTTTAAATCCAACCGTAGCAGAGTCTTCCTCCAGCAAATAATCAACATCGGGTAATTCGGCCACAGGGAATACTGTGACGAGCAGGCTCAAGGTATTGCAGTACATTGACCACATTTCCTTGATGTGAATGCATATGGGTGCGGTTCCTACCTGAGCACTAATAACCGGGGACGTGGCTACCAGCCAGGTGCTGTATTGACGCAGTGCGGGTAGAATTCGGCGAGTCACCGCTGTAATGGACTCGGCCGTGGGTTGGTTTTCTTTTCCAGTTACGTCTGGAGCATTGTGGCCGTGATTGGCGTCATCGAGCTCTGGCTGCAATAATTGAAGAAGCATAAACAGCATCCTGACATTCAGCCTGAGGTAAAAATAGTACGCCTGGACGCATCTTTCACTGGCTTCGTCACCTTCCGCTTCTATTTTTTGTTAAAAGATATCAAATATTGTGCAGGGGGTTGGGTTGTATTACCTGCAAGTCTGACACCAGCAAAATATTCTGCGGCGATGTTGATGATAACAATCCTATCCAGAATATCTTCCAATGACTGTTCTTTAAGAAGAACGGTCATTTGGCTCAATACCTCGTTTTCAAGTTCGTCGTGGTTTGGGAACTCCTCTCCTTTGTACAGCTGAGCATGAAGGCGGACAAACCATAATACCATGCTCGCAGCAGGGTTACCAGCAGACGAATCTTTCTTTTGGCCTGGGCCAAGCCATGTTGTGGTAATCTTTTTAAATTCAACTGCAAGGTTCGACTGCGCCAAAGGATGGGGCTCCTTCACTGCCAATGCACGATACAGGTAGTAGACAGCATCCAAATGGTTCCCATCTGCCAACGAGATGACTGCCATTTGGTTAAACGCGCTTCCCGAGTCTGGGTAAAGGTCATTCGCAAGCCCATAGTGAGCGTTGGCCTTCTCCCAACTACGATCTTTTGTATTGAGATCATTGCGGTATCGGTACAGGTCGCCCAGTCGAAGAAGGGTTGAGTGGCATGATAGGAGAATAAGATGCTTCAGATCCTCAGAGACTTCCGCAGGAGGATCAACTGAGAGTGTGCTCAGTGTTAGCCGGTGGGCTATTATGCGCAGTTCCTCGAGGCCATCGAAGTGGGATGCCAGGCGTTGGATGTAGCCTTTATAGTAGTATTGGCTTAGCTTGAGGAAATCGGCATATCGCTTCTCCCATTTCCGTCTCTCGACTGTGATTCTTTTCTGTTCGGGATTTTTCAGCCTGGCGACAATTTTGCGGTATCGTTTATTGATCGAGCTATGGGCTTCCCAGAGAGCAGTTTCGACACCCTCGGCGGTGGCGTATTCGAAGTCGGCGAAAATAGTGGTCTCGCATTCAACGCGCAATCTTGTGGTTATTAGTCCCAATCTGGGAATGAGTAGGAGAAGGGGGCGTACTGTGATATAAGATCTTCAATATCACCTATCAGGCTTTCCTTCTCTTTCAGTTTCGCTCGGAGTTCTCGATGGATCTGTTTCGCAGCACTGATCAAATAGTCAGCGCATGTCTACGTAAAAGTAATAGGTATATAAAATGCGATTATACTTACTGCCAGTGCAGCTCGGCATTGGCTGCCATGTTATCGTTATCTGGAGAGATCAGACTATGGCCGGCCCCAGATGCCTCTGGACAAAGTGATGGAACCGGGAAAAGCCATTAGCAGGATATAATCTGAGGTTATCGGTCTGATCAAAGCAGCTTGAAAGAAAGACCACAGTGGGTAGGCGAGATGAGAGCGCTTTGCTCAGTGAGTGAAATTTTGGTCGTGGCGGGGAAGCCGAGGGCGCATTTGTATATCTCACTTTTCGTCGAGATCGGTGGGAGCAAAGTAACGCGCAAGGTTGCCGCACATGTCCCACTAAGGCTTGGCGAAATATAGTGCAAAAAGCGGCACTAGTTCTAACGCTCCGACCACCCTACAAAACGCAACCCACAGGGCTGATATGATTAACGATAAACCTCGATTTGTTGTTCAACAGACAGGTATAGACGATATTAACGACATACTGATACCTTGACAACTATCGCGCAAGATATTGTGTCTTTCCTCAGAGCATTCTGAATTATTAAACAAGCCTAACTATACAGCATCCTACAGACAGAAAGTCGAGAAGCTAGCTGGCTCAAGTGCTGAGGAGGGGGATAAAGCCCACCAAGTAACTACCCCACTATCACATATTAAAGATGGTCAAACGCTCACGAGAAGACTCTGATCCTCCGCCACTCTCCGAGAATAACGATTCCATATATGCCACAGACAGTTCTGAGGCTTCTCCGCACCCATCAGACCCAAATGCATACGAAGCGGTGAAGATAGTACACCTCGACCCCGAGCACAGCGGAGCAGCAACGGTCGAAGTGATGAGATGCTCTTTACCAGGACACCGACCAGACCTCTCGTTTCACTCCTTTGATGATTATGAAGTCCACTACAGCAAAGCTCACGTCAACCGCTGCGTCGAATGTCGGAAAAACTTCCCAACAGAGCACTTCCTGAGTCTACACCAGGCGGAGAACCATGATCCCCTTGTTGGAGTTCTTAGGGATCGAGGCGAACATACATATGCATGCTTTGTCGAGGACTGTGATAGGAAGTGTTCTACTCCTCAGAAGCGCCGTTTACACCTAATTGACAAACACTCGTTTCCCAAAGAGTACGACTTCTTCGTTGTCAACGATGGCATCGACAAGAAAAGCTCCATGCTTCGGTCCGGCAGGCATAGGCGCAGGAGCTCGATTATGCAACAAAATATTTATAATGAGAGCCGAGCCCGAAATAGGTCAGGGACTTTGGAGTCGGACAACGCGAGCGAAGCTCCCGAAGCAACGATGGCGAATACGGAAACCGATGGTGCTACCAGACACGACGTTGCAAATCCTGCCATTGTCAACGGAAAGGCCGCTGTTACGGAGGATGAACACGAAGATGCGGAGATTGAGGGTCTTACAGGGGCAATTTCTGCTCTACGTTTCGTGCCACCGAGTGTGAAATTTGGCAGAGGCAGAGGCAGGGCCGGCTTCAGTAAGACGTGACAGCACATAGCACGATAAACAAATACAAAACAATGACAACTGCCATTAAACTACCAGATTGAAAGCATCCATTCGATTAATCCGTCCTTAAAAATCATTGCCAATCATGAACGAATTTCCTCCTGGTCATCTAATGATACGTAACTCAGCCATAACATAACCCCCCCGCGCAACGTTTCTATTCACATCAAGCGACCGCTTCCCGTATAAAGAAACGAAATAAAGTCAAGTCATTCCATGATATCGATACCCATCACACCGTTTCTCATTCCACATTAGAGTATCACGTGCATACTCTATTCTCTTATCACCATTGATTCTGTTGCCCTCACTCGTGTGTGATTGTCGGATCCAAGCTCCATTTGCAAGAGCGGGCATATGTAGCGCATGCTGGTAGCCGCTTACAGAGTCTTGTCCGAGGTAGCAGCATCAACCTTGGAGCGAAGGTTGGAAGCAGTGGACTGCTGGAAGTGGCGGGAGAAGACGGGCTGGAAGAAGGAGCGGAAGATGAGCTGGGCACCACTGCTTCTGTGTTAGTGACAATTCGAGCTCCGGGGATTGGAAATGGACATACCCAGTCTGGGGAAGAGCAAGCCAGAGGGTGAAGATAAGCTTGAATGTGTAGTAGAATGGGAACCAGTAAACAACAGAGATCAAGCTCTCAAGCACACTGTGATAGTTAAGGTATGTTAGCCAGAGTATAAAAAAAGGGTTCGGGGTACTCTACGTCAAAAATCCGAACACAACCCAGTACTGCGCGCAAGTTAGCAAAGTTTGTTTAGACAGATTAAGGTCGCGATCATGACGTACAGTGAGCCATTGGGTATCATCGGCCTTGCCGGCAGAGAAAATAGCCTCGAGGGAGTAGTATCCGGGAATGATGAAACCAGCAAAGTTGGTAAGGATCTGTCCTCCAAAGTTGAAGAAAACGAAGAAGAAGTAGAGGCCGACAACACCAAGGACGGCGTAGACCTTGGGGACGGATGTCTGCTTCTCGAAGTTGTTAAAGACCTGGTACTTCGAAAGCTAAAGAAAAGTCATCATCAGTAAACATTCCCGACGGCTAACAAGTATGTGCAGTTTCGGGCCGTTGCGTGGCAGCCGTAACTTGTTGCGACAAAGGCAGTTGTAGACTCACCTCCTTGTCGACCTGGCTCAGGTGAGCTTGTGCTTTATCTTGGAACGACATGTTGAAGCTTGATAAGGTTCGAGCTCTATGGAGTCGATAAAGTGAGTTTTGTCAAATAGACGGCTGTAATAATGAGCTATGTGTGATTGTTGAGCGAAAACTGAGCTTGCGATGAAACTTGCAACGTTGGTAGTGCGATGATGAAAAGGTCTGATCGGAAAGTGGAAAGTTGGTTTTGAGCGACGTTGTGGTGATGTGCCCACACACTCTGCCCCAGGCGTCATAGTCAAGCTCCTTTCGAGTTTAGCGTCGTTCCGAGATCAATAAGCGAAAGGTTGCCTCATTAACCCAGAATACCTGGGATGCGAGTAAACAACAAGCAAAGAATCGAACAATTTGATTGACGACAACCTCGATGCAGCAACAATTCGGCAACTACGACCAGACTGAATACTCGGGCAGATCCTAAAGAACAGAAGTGCCAGACGACGGAGATTCCCCAGCGACAACCGACACGGAGCCTCTCCTCGACCCCAAACAATCGCCAAACATCATCAACAACAAAGCCCAGCCCCGCTCCAGATAATGAGATATTATATTATATAACAATAAAACATTGGGCCCTCGAAGACATCATTTACAGACAAACAAATGGGTATGTAGCCACTGGGTATGCGCGTTAGCTTTTGCGCAGTGCGAAATATTTATATACCGCGCATCCTATTATTTACCATCCCATCCCAACACGCGAAATACTAAGCGCCTACCAGATTTATCCCAACCACAAACAGAGACGGTGCCCACGAAAAGTCGCTCGCGCTCAAACACAGCCGTCTCCATGAAGGGCAGAAAGCGCCAGCTTTCCCGAGGATCAACAACAAGTCTACACAGTGCCGCCACCCACTCGCTACACGATCAACAAACGGACGGTAACCCCGCCGATTACCAGAAGCAATGGTTTGAGAACGAACAACAACAAAGATTTGCGGATGGCAGCCATGTAACCGCCGAAGACATGGTTATGCATTCCGCCTCACAGCTCCGAGACCCGCGCGACTATGGCATTGATCCTGCGCTAGGTGCTGCGGTCAACCATACCTTAGGATACTCGCATGACGGCTCGTATAGACCCGAACATGCACGGCGCTCCCTACCAACCGATGGGTATGGAACAAGTTTTATGGAGGATGACAGTCCTATGCTCGAAGGCCGTAGTGACGAACAGGATGACGTCGATTCGCTGGCTGGTGCAAATGGCGCTCCCAAAAAGGCTTCGAAGTCGAGCGCTGCGAATGAGCTTGAGATGCGCCAACTCTTTCAAAATAATAAGCACCGCAAGCTACCTGAAGTAGCCACAGAGCTCCATGGCAATGAGCGCGGGCCTCAGTCAGAGAGGATGCGGCAGGTGTTTGCTATGATCTGGTATGTGCTCCAGAATCCACGGTCGTTAGCGTGTACTAATAACAATAGGATAAACCAAGTCTGTGACAAAGGGAAGGGCTCAGTGCCTAGAGGTCGCGTATATGCAAACTATGTTTCAAGGTGTGCCACAGAACGCGTCACGGTGCTCAACCCAGCGTCCTTCGGCAAGCTTGTTCGAGTTCTATTCCCTGGCCTAAAGACGAGGCGCCTTGGTGTCCGAGGTGAATCTAAGTATCACTATGTCAACTTTAGCTTGAAGGAAGATCAGCCAAACCTAATTGAGAACCCCTCAACGCAAAAATATCAGCCCATGAAGACGGCTGAGGCCAAAAGATTCGCACAAGAACCTAGGTATGGTCTACAATTGCTAGATGATCATGCATGCCATGCTAACATTGCTTGAAGCCTTCCGTCACACACCCCAGTGGATAAGCAAGAATTTGCAGCTCCATCTTTCTCGCCTGTCCTTGAGCAGACAAGTAAGCCTACGTCTAGCTTCGTGCAATCACGTAGTCTATACAATCAATCAGTCCTTCACAACGTGCAGGACCTTGAATACAACGGCAAAATAACACAGCATCTATGCTTTGTCCCGCCAGCGGATAATTCGATGCACGAATATGAGCCAATCACGTTGCCAAAGATTGAACCGTTCATTCCAGCAGGCACGGATCCCGATTCTGCAACAGCGTTGACAGCATTGTATCGTTCTCACTGCACCTCTCTAGTGGACGCGATCCGCTTTGTGAAACAAAAGACCTTCTTTTATCTGTTCACATCCTTCCACGGGACCCTCACGATGCCAGTACAGAAACTCTTCGCTCACGAGAGTATCGCACCATGGATAGAAGAATGCGATTTCATCATGTATCAAAAGATGATCCGACTTCTAGGTCATTTGACTCTTGAAGTTGTACCGCAGCAAATCCTGGACACCTTGCATGCAATTTCCGAGCGCCTGGTTTCTCACATCCAGACATCTTTCCACGGGCAGCCTGCCCACGTCATTGACGCCAAGGTTGCCCCCGCGACCCTATTCGCTGGCTTGTTGGATCGCATGTGTAGAGTCAACCTCACGGCCCATGCCGCCGCAAATATGCTTTCTCATCCTCCTAATCGGGATCAGATGTACCAAGATTGGATATCGATGGTACGTCTGCGAAAGGTCGCAGAATGCATCCCGACACGAGCAATGGATGATGTGGCAAGACTCCTCTTAACGGAGCTACGAGATCTCCTTGATCCAGTCACGGTGGCTTGGGACATCGAGAGTGTCACGCCGTATGGCGATATGTCAGCTCGAAACGGAAACCAAAGAGAATCCAGCATTCATTTGGATTCGTCGACAGAAAATGTCCTCGATCGCTGGGTCAATTTCTTGGTCTCGATTCCAGGCAGATTCCCGTATGCCAGCCCAGCAGACATTATCTG
Organism: Pseudogymnoascus sp. BL549; assembly: GCA_001630585.1. Classification (NCBI taxonomy): domain Eukaryota; kingdom Fungi; phylum Ascomycota; class Leotiomycetes; order Thelebolales; family Thelebolaceae; genus Pseudogymnoascus; species Pseudogymnoascus sp. BL549. The sequence goes on along the minus strand of LNAR01002096.1, from coordinate 30,284 downwards.
GTGTGTCGAGCGCGTCGGCACAGCAGTGATGAGAGATTTAACTATCAAGTCGGGCCAGAGTTTCGGATCCTGGTGGGTCACTAAATGCTGGATTGACGAGATGATATCTTTCATGGCCGAGAAGGGTGGTTTCATGGAATACAAGACGTCCAATACCAGGCGGAACGAAAACACAGTTCAGTCTCAACAGAACGGAGCGGCCGAATCGAATACGGGTGCATATGGCCTGCCTATGGATGATTTTGAGAGGCAGCAGTATATGAGTGGCTCTAACGACCACGGTGTTACGATTCCAGGTCCGATGGACACGGCAAGCAGCGCTGCAATGAATGTCGTCTCGGGGCATGATGACAGTGGAATTGGCATGCGGACGCCAGACGATGAATTCTCCATGAGCAAGTTCAACTTCAGCGATGCTCAAATGGGAACCCCTAATATGGATGGGACCATCAATCTCGCACAAGCGGCTTAAAAAACATTCAAAGCTTGACACTTTTTTACGGCCTCGGGTTGCGATTGGGAACTGGTAGATTTCTCGAAGCTTTCTTCAAAGCTCCAAACTAGGGTAGAAGGGGTCACTGGTTGGGCACGGATGGGACCCCATTATGATCCTGGGATGATATTTATGATGTAGACTTTGTGTTGGGGAACGGCGTGTATGTGTATATGGGATTGCTTTTCTTTGGTAATCCATGGTGGATTAGGTGGGCAAAGGCGTGTTTGTTTTGTTTTGTGTTGGTTGGGCTGGGTGCGGAGGTTATCAGTTGACTGACTGCGTTATCTTTAATTCTTCCAGGGCAGAACCACAGGATGTGTGGATGTTTGTCTTCGACATTGATGTACTTACTTCAAACTGAATGGGCTATTTTGTTTGATATTGATGGTCACAATGAGATGTCATTTTTACAGTGATTATTATGAACCGTTGAAAAAATAAGGCCCGTCCCTGAATCGATAGTCCTAAAAATAATTAGGGGAAAATATGTTAGTGTACCACAGGCACATGACGGGTATCGTCGCGCTCCAGACCATTTCTTAAAAGTCTTGGCGCAGTACAGACGAGTCCGAAACACGAGGAAGTACGGAGGAGCGTCATCAAACTGTCAGCTGCAGATCAGCGACAGACGACACTCTTTTGATCCCTCTCTACGAAATACATAATCTCCATAACAATATTAATACCCGAGTCAATCGTTTCCGCCAATCCGCCGTCGTTATCGCTCCAACTCTAGAACTGCACAAGGCATCAGTTTAGATTTATTTATTGCCCTCATATCTATCTGGCGGGGAGCCTCGCCGTCGGCGCCACATGCGCATGGCTACAACACCACGATGTCGAAGCTCAGTCCACTACTACGGCCCCGCCTCCTCCCATCCATGATCGCCACGGGCCTGGTCGCTCTACTCTTCCTTACATGCTTCGCGGGGCACCTCGCCCATGCCGCCGAGCTCGACTCGATACTGCCAGACGACCACAACCATGAGCGGTTACTAGACTCCTTTACGCTGGCGCGAGGGGAGGGGGATGAGGAGGATATGATATACCAGGCGGAGTTTGAGGGGACTGGGGAAAAGCTGCATGGGCGGCAGCTGGAGGTACCGACTGAGATACCCAACAATATTGTGCGGCCGAACAATTTGGAGCAAGGGAAAACGCTGTATTTCATCTTTACAAACTCGTCGGTTTGGGGCCCGCTTTCTCCTGCTGGGAGTGGATCGACAGGGTTACCGTCAGTTGGATTGAGTCGAAGATGGGAGGATGAGGTTGGAAGGGGTAAACAGGGCGCGTCGAATACGGCGGATGAAGAAGATGAGGAGTCTCCGATACACAAGAGAGCGAATGCAACGAGGAGTGTATATATCACGCTGAATACCTGTCTTCAGCCCAACCCGGCGAAGGGCGACAAAGGTCCCAAAGGGCCCCCGCCACAGCTAACGCTGTACGTTGGAGATAACCAGACAGCCCTCGGAGCCAACCAGCCCGCCGACGGCCAACAGATAATGGAGGCCGAATTCGGATTCGCAAACCTAACCGTCGAAGCCTCCAAAGACGTCTACATCGCCGTCAGCGCCGTCAACACCACGGACTTCGAGGGCATCTACAGCGTCGAGGTCGGCGCCTCCATCGACGCCCCCTTCCACTCGTACAGCGGCGACGCCGCAGACCTCTTCTTCATCGACAGTGACTCCAACTCCGCCCTACTGGCGACCAAGAACCTTACTCTCGACAGCCCCGGCACCGACGTCTACAAGAAGTGGATGAACCTCTCGCCACCCCCCTACGTAATCTTCGCCAACAACCAGAATCAGACGTGGAACCAGGGCGTCTCGCGCTCTTACTGCGGCCTCGAGAGCTATGCGCAGATTGCGGGGACAAAGGATGGGCTGCGCACGGATACAGTCAAGACGATTGTGACGAATGTGACGTTGGGGAATTTCCCGAAGCAGCAGTTCTACTTCCAGGGCTTGAACGCGAGCTCAAAGTATTATGGGATTCTGGCACTGCCGGGGAATGCGACGGAGCGGACGCCGGGGGGTGGTGGGCGCGTTTGGAAAACTATGGATTTTTCTACGCAGACTGGTGAGTTTTCTTGAATCCCATCTCTATCCCTTTTTGCCTCTGTTCACACCAACTAACACCCCCCTCAGACGGCAACTGCGCCATCCTCTTCAACCTAACCTTCTGCTCCGATGTCTCCTACGCCGTCCCCGGCAACCCCACCACCTTCCCCACCCTCACCTCCCTCGCCTCCTTCTACGACAACGCCGCCAAAACGGCCTACGACAACTTCAACAAAGCCCTCCAACAGATCCCCTGCGAGATCGGAAACACCGGGCAGTACAGCTTAGTCCGTACTTGCACCGACTGCGCAAAGGCCTACAAAGCCTGGCTCTGCAGCGTCACCATCCCACGGTGCCAAGACTACAGCCGCTCGGACCCGTGGCTGCAGCCGCGGAACGTGGTGCAGAATTTCCCGAACGCATCTGCGCTGGAGGATAAGGCGTTTTTGGCGGCGAGTCAGGAGATCTTGTATTTGAACTCCAGCAGGAATCCGGCGATTGATGAGGTTGTCAAGCCGGGTCCGTATAAGGAGATATTGCCGTGCCTGGATATGTGCTATAACCTCGTTCAAAGCTGTCCGGCGGCTATGGGGTTTGTGTGCCCTGGGGTCGAGGGCGCGGGGGGGGCGGTCAGTGGGTATGGGAGGAGGCCGAATGGGAGTTTGAGTGAGGATGGGCAGATTACGTGTAATTACCCTGGGGCGGCGTATCATCTTAGTGGTGCAGGGAGAGGGGAGGTTGGCAGGTGGTGGGTGGGAGTTGTGGTGGGTGTGATGGGAGTGATGATGGTGGTGGTGTAAGTAAGGAGGGTAGGAGGTGGGAGGTGGTAAATATGGGATAGGCGGCTTTGGAGGCATTGGATAGGCGGGAGGCAAGAGCGTCAGTATAAAACGACACAGCGCGGCGTTACGGGATGGATGGATATACGTGTAGATGGGATGGTATGGTCTGGGCGGGCGGTTGTGGTAATGTATGTAAACACGAGACTATGAGCCCCCTCTCCCCCCTTTGTCTCCCTCAACAGGAAGACAAAAAAATTACCAGCGCAAAGCGAAGGCCACTCTGGTAGTGGGTTTTAGGCACCAGCGTTTTGGAGGGAAAGGGGGTAGGGAGTGTGGATAGGGGGTTATGGAAGGAAAATTTCGTTTTATTACATTTTTTATGCTGGGTTGTCTTCGTTTGTGTTTAGTTTTATGAGAATTGTGTTTAGATGTAAGAAATAGGAGCTTTGGTATATGTGGCTGCAGTATAACTTTATATACACGGCTGCGGGTATAACGTATAACTATATCAGATATCGATATCGATATCGTCTCCCCCCCCCGAAATTACAGACCCATTCCGCCCTGCACGCCGTGCCAAGGCGTGACAGTGCGTGCATATCGGTAGTTTACTCGACTGAGTCACACAGCGCAGCGCAGCGCATCACAGGTCAGCTCAGCGTATCGTATCGCAGCGTATTACCTACAGCGCAGCTCAGTGGCGGCGGAGTGAATAAGGAGGGGCTCATCTCATCTTAAGCAGGTCCGCCATGCGTGCGTTTTATGCGTGTACGTCTGCAGGAGCGCTAACGTGGGGGGGCAGGAGGGAGAGGCTGCGGGAGAAAGGGGAAAGGAGGGTTTATTCATGTCAGGTACGGAAACCCCGAATGGAGCGGTTTGTGCAGGATTTGCGCCTCATGCGGATCCCGAGTCCTCCATTCATTTATGGTATCACCGGCACCACCACAGGCACCAGCATCGGAGAAATAGAGGGAGGGGAGAAGGTGGGAAGAAGGGGGGAGGAGGGAACCAGGAACCCGGAATGCCAGTTCACGTCAGGTAAGGCAAGGCACGGCAAGGCAAGGGGGATATCCGCGAAAATCCCATACATCTACCGGAATTAGAGAAAGTGGATTCTCCATTTCGTTGAAGAGTCAGAGTTTTTGGCCGTTTCCGGGGAATTAAATAGCACGAGGGCACATATAGTATAGTAGGATAATCCCTTATGAAAAAAAAAAATCCAAGCCTTAATACACACAATACGTATAAACCACACATATAGAGAGACTCTGTGCACATATAGAGTTAATATGAGAGCGCCCCCCCTCCCACCCCACTTCCCGCACAAGCACCCACGCCCAACGAACGCCGCCAACCCCACTCTCACCTACTGGTGCTCAACGGCACTTGTGGGAAACGAGCAAACGAAGTGAGACAAGGTGTGAGCTGAAGGGAAAGGGCTAAGGTGGGAATGAGATAGTTTGGTGCGTGTGCGGAGCTCTGGCCTCTGAATTCTCGATATCGCTTCGCTCCTTGAGTCGACATGCCTCCCACCATATCGCCTTACTGTAATCTCCCAGGCACAAGATTCTAAGACCGAAGGGTCCATCACGTCCATCACCCGACCTTTACCCACCACTCTCTCTCTCTCCTCCGTCCCACCCGCGTCCGTTTGCAGACCACATCGCAGCACACACTTACCACACTTCACCGGAGCTATCTGCACGCGGGTGCTTCGGAGGCAGGAACAGGGTGCACCACCAGTCTATAGTTTCGGCGTGATGTGTGGGATGCTCAGTCTGACTAAGGCGTGATGCGATTCGTCGGTCTCGCGTAATTTACGTGATGGGATTTAGGGTGAGATGGAGGTACGTACCGCGCGACGCGTCAGGGTTTGTTTACCCGACGCGTTCTCGTTTCGGCGCGTAAGCGGTGAGTGGTGGTCGCGACGGGGTGGCCGCGGGGCTGTGTTTGCGATTTAGTGGTTGTGTGCTAGGAGGGTTAGGAGGGAGAGAAAAGGCCGGGCTAGAGGTGAGTTTACCATGGCTATAATGTTCGGAGGATGGGGATGGGGGGTGCAGCCGGGTTGATAGTCCACGGGTTGTACGTACCACATAGCATGGGCAAAGATGAAATGGATGGATGGGGAGCGAGGAAAAGAGGAAAAGAGGAAAGTCTCTATGGTGGATACGGTAGTGGGCTATGGAACAGGATCTGCTGGGGCCGTTGTGCAGATTTTTAGGTGGGGGGGAGGAGGAGTGGAGAGGGGGATGGAGGGGGAGGGGGATGGATGGATGGGTGGGAAGGAAGGTTAGATGTGTGCGTCGAGTGTGTGCCCCGCTGGTGGTCTCGGCGAGGGGATGGTTTAGACAGTCAGTCGGTGTCAGTAGGAGGAGAGCAGGAGGGGCAGACTCGGTGTTGGTCGTCTTCTGATAGAGAAGAGGAGATGGAGGAGAAGGAACGGTGAGTCGGTGAGAGAAGAGAAGGCGGGTTGAGACGGCAATGGTGATGCGTGTCGTGTCTTTCCCCTCCATCGTACCTTCCTTCCTTCTCGGCCACCGGCGGCCATCTGTTCCAGGCAGATATGAATGGGAATATCACAGCCTATCGATCCGGGCTGCATTGAAGACGGCCACACCACTATCACTACTAGTAGAGAGTAATATACCACTATCCCATTGTAGGAGCAAGCCTCTGACGTGTCTCTATCTATCTGTCTGTGTGTCTCTCTACTCTGTTCTCAACTCTATAGTCGACTATAACTCAACTTCTCGTATACTCGACTATCCCCGACTACCCTCCCCAGTCGTTGTCTTCTCCGCCTGCTCTTCTTGAAACTTCGGCACACACACACGTTAAGACACGAGAACGAGGACGATAACACGCATTCCAATCCAATCCTTCCATCCAATCCATCCCACCTTGCACCTTGCACCTTGCCCTTTAACACCTGGAACCTGGCACACATTACACAACCTTCTATTCAATCCTCAATTCACTGACTGCTCACCACCAGTCACCACCACTCCTTCCCCCCTCCCCTCTCCCCTCCATCACCTCTATCCTTCCCATCTTCACCCTCCCACCTTCTTCTTCTTCCTTTCAACATCACCAACCATCATCATCCATACGCCAATCCATCCAATTATACTCCAAACATTCTTGCTTCATCGCTCACACACAAACACGCAAGCTGTCATCTACCATCAGCTTCACCATCACCATCACCATCAGCTTCTGCCTCTCTTGCTCTTTACCCCACGCAAGACATTCACCCGACTGATCCATTCTCTACGTACTCCTCTACTTCTTCACTCAACGATCGATCACGTCCGATCACGTCCCTAAGCGCGGAATCCACTCGCGCCTTACCCAAGTACCACGAGTACGTACTCTTCGAAAACCCGCTCCAGCACGCTCTATCTTCGGCCTCCTCACTCAATTCGTGCTCACTCCACACCCACTTTGCACCACTTACACCACTTGCACCGCTCCCCAACCCACTCAGTCGCTCGCTCAGCCCGGGTCTGACGAGTAATCTCGGCACACAGCAATCACAATCCCTCCCACTGGACCTTGGCCCTGCTCCAAGCACTACACGGTCCCCACTTACACCACCACTCGCATCCACACACACCCACCGACACGCTGCAACTACCTTGCTTCCCCCCCCCTGCTACCTCACTCCAAACGCCCACTTTCCACCACCGAACAGTCTCCACTCCCTCTGACACCCGGGCTCCAGCAGCCGTTCCAAGGTTCTTCTCAGCTAGAGTGGTAAGGCCTGGGTACTTTGGTAGGCTCAATCTTGTTTCTCGTTTTCTCTCATCCTTTGCTACCCAAAGTCTGGCCCAATTTCAACCTCAATCCGCCATCCAACCTCGTCGTCGCCAAACTCAACACATTCCAATGCTCACTATCGTCGTCTAGCATACCTCACCAAGCATACAACAATATCAACATCAACAAACAACCGACCTCGCTCAACTCCCGCAGCCGTACCGACGCGTAGCGTACCGAACCGAAGCGACACCTCGTCTGCCTAGACGCCTCGAAATCCAACCTCAACGCCGCGTTGTCGGCTCGTCGCGATGTCGTCGACGCGTCATCGCATGCAGCAGCCGCTGCAAATCTATCAGGATCCCGAAAATGATCGAAGCCACATGCCATCCGGCTCGACACTCCCGCGCCTCGCCTCACCCCTTCGTCCCATCAAGAACGCTTCCTCAAGACGGAATATCGTCCTCAACGCTCCCGCCGTCCAGGCCAACAATGGATCACCACACAAGAACGCGCTGCACTCGTCCAGCTCGCCGTCGAGGAACGGTATGAGCAATAAGCTCAACATGCACGCGATGCCGCCGCCACGGGGAGCAATGCGGAGTACGGACTCGCTCGAGAAGAAGCAGCCTCTCCAGGCTAAGGGACAGGGATCCGGACCACAGAAGGCACTCTTCACCACCGCGTCGAATATCTACCCGGCCGGAAAGGAGAACTACCATCGTCAGTACGAGAACTCGGAGGATATTTACGCGAACGATTCCATGTACGGACAGAAGCCGTCGCGAAAACGGGCCCTACTGGAGGCACCAATGATTCAGTCGAAGAAGCAGAGGACGATGCCCGAGCCTACCCGCCCTGCCACGGAGCAATTCAGCGCCATCAAGGACGACGGAACAAAGCCATCTCACAGCTACGCCACGCTCATTGGAATGGCCATCCTCCAAGCCCCAGGAAAGCGATTGACCTTGGCCCAGATCTACAAGTGGATCTCGGATTCATACTCTTACTACAGCGCTGCCGAGACGGGATGGCAGAACAGCATTCGTCACAACCTCAGTCTGAACAAGGCCTTCGTGAAGCAGGAGAGGCCCAAGGACGATCCCGGAAAAGGCAACTACTGGGTCATCGCTGCAGGAGAGGAGGAGAAGTTCAACAAGGACAAGCAGCCGAAGAAGGGAACGATCATTGAGAGTGGTCCTATTATGTCCGCGTCCATCTCGCTCCCCGCACCTCCAATGATCCAGGAGCGCCCTCAGTCTTCTTACAGAAACTCGACGCCGGCACCTTCGGAGTTCGCTCCCCCTTCAACAAACTCGTTCATGTCTATCCAACCTGCCACAAAGTTGGACAACGAGCTCTCCTCCGATGCCACCATCCCAGCCTCGGATACATACCAGCCCGATGAGGAAGCCCCAGAGCACGAGCTGTACGCACATGCTGGCGCTGCCCAACCAATCCTGTCCTCTCCACCCGCCCTCATGCAATCCTCCCCGCCTGTCCCCCGACGCGTCCGTCTCCGCGACGACACGCCCCCACCTGTGGTCCGCTTCGCACGCTCCTCCGCTCAGCGCTCCCACAAACGCAACTTCGCTTCCATGGACGACAGCGGCTACTTCTCCTCTCTGAACTCCTCAGCCCTCCGCAACCCCGTCCCGGACCGTCACCCGGTCAAACGCGGCCGCGCCGAAGAGGAGATCGCCCGTCTCCGCGGCTCCTCCTACGACAGCCCCTCCAAGACCTCGCGTCGCTCTCGTCAACCCCCATGCGCCGAATCCCTCGCGTGGGCCGCACCATCTTCCTCTCCCCTCCGACGCGGCCTCGTCTACGAGTCCGCCGCCATGCTCCCCCCTCTCACACCAGCCGTCAAGCTGACCGCGCCCACCCGCCCCCCTCCCTCTGTCTCACCAACCACCAACCTCCGTCTCCACCGTGAACGTGTGCGCCAGCTTGTCGGCTCGCCAATGCGCGACTCCGTGCACGCCGCCGATGACTGTCTCCCCTGGAGCCCCGCCTTCAACCTAGCCGAGCCGCTCTTCCCCGACCTCGAGACCGAGTTTGAGATGTTCATCGACGCCACTGCCGGAGATCTGCTCGCTGTCCCCGGGAACGGATCACCGGAGAAGCGGAGCGCGAAGCGTGGACGCTTTGACCTAGCGCCGAGCGCGCTGGGGGATTTGTCGTCGGCGGGTGTGAATAGCTTCTCGCGCCGCAACGTGACGTCAACGCCGAAACTGAACTTTACGCCGTCGCTCGCGCCGAGGGTCTTTAATTCCCCGTCTGCGGCGCTGGGGCTGGGCGGCAGTGGCGCGTCACCGAATAAATTCGCGTCGCCGAGTAAATTTGCTAGTCCGATCTTTAGTCTGGGAGGGAGCTTTGATATTGGTTCTGCTTCTTCATCTTCTCTTGGCGGCAGCGGTGGTGGTGCGTCTGGCTCTATTTCCGCGACGCAGGAGGAGTACTATGGCGCGGAGTTCCTGGCTGATGGCGTCGCGGAGGATGCGGGGATGGATATCCTCCAGGGTTTCGCGAAGATTGGCGCGAAGGGGCGGAATGGTGGTGGTGGTGGTGGTGATGCCGCCGCGCAGATGAAGGGGGCGGGTGTGAGGAGTGGTGTTAGGAGGAGTTTTACAAGTCGGTTCTAAGATGTGATCGTGATGAGAGTTTTATGAAAGGACTATTTTTTGTCTTTGTCTGTTTTTTTGTTTTTTGTTTTTTTGTGGTCATCGGGATGGAGGGATAACTGCTGCTATTGTCTGTCATGCCTGCGAACAAGCAGAGGGGGTTATGTTTTCTTGTTTATGATAAATGTCTGGATATACGAAATGCCTCGCCTACTTTCCTTGGTTTGTTTTGTCACGGGGACTAGGGGATATCGGGATCTGTCTTTTCTCATCTCTATCTTGAGTTTTTTTGTTTTTTATGTATGTTTGGATTTTCTTGTCTTAGGTCCTAAGCTCCTTCCTTTCGTGGGGTTATCTAGGAATGATGGGGTGTTGGGTGGTACGCGAACTGGTTTCTGGGGTTTTTATGTGTCTGGAGTCACTACTTGCTACTGGGTTTTTGTTTGTTTGGGAGTAGTTATGATACTACTGGCTCGCGGTTTCCCTTCCGCCCTTACTAAAGAGGCATATGAAGATAATGAATGAATTAACACAAAATTTTCTGACTTATATATTATGTTCTTTATTTGCTGTGGTGTGTTGTGCTTTACTATGCCCGTAAGATTGCGAGGGGGTGAGTTGTAGTCATGGTTATCCTGGTGATAGACCATATTGGATGTGGTTATTGCAAAAGTGGAGGGCGGGAGGAACGCGAGCACGTAACAACGCGTATTCTTGCCGCACCTTCCCTCCATTGAAGGGAAGGTCTGGCTTGGGGTTCATAATTTGGGATGGCGAGAGCCATAATCATACGTGAAGGTGAAGTAAAAGATGATTCAAAAATGTTTAGCTGACGTTGCCTGTGGCGAAATAGAGAGTAACGTAATTATGTCGTAAACCCCACCCATTTCCCCTCCCCCCCCCCTTTCTGCAGCTTGCGCTCCACCAAGAGGAAGATGCAGCAGAAAGGCGGGTGGCAGAAGTTATGCCAGTGAGCTGGCTGTCATATGTTCGCTGGATTGTGTAGTAATTGTTATAAGAACCGTGGGCAACTTTACCATAATCCGCCTTAATAATATCTGCGGTATAAATATAATTATATTCGCAGCCATTATTTAAAACATAAAATAAATATAGTTGTCACTGCAGACCTTATGCGCTGTGTATGATTATTTTGTAGGAAGGAGCGGTATATATTAAAAACAGACCTGTTCTCCCATTTTATTCCGAGTCGGTATGATTCTCATCATTGCGTTTGTTGTGCTGCCTCTGTCCTAGTTCGGTTTGTGCACACCCAAGACACACCCGCTCAAACGCGTATGCACGGCCCCTCCCGTCGTCAACTTAACAAGCAGCTATAATCCGTTCCGCCCTCTCATAGCTATTTCTCCGTCCACTCATTTACAAAGTTCCCAAAAAAGGGCAAGTTTAAAATTAAACTAACCCCCAAACGATAACTGCCATGAAGGCCCCAAGAATCCAGCATCCGGCTTTTCATCGGCTTTCCATACCATCAACCCCGCCCCCCAGGTGGTCGGTCTCCTGTCACGGTCTCCGCATTCTTGGCAAGCGGGATTGATCAACATCAACTCCATAACCCCGGATCTGCACCCCCGTCCTTTTGCCCTGTCCTGTCCCTTCCCCGCAATCTCAGGCGGCTTTGACATTGACGAAGTGCAGGATGTCATAGGGCAACTGCCGGCGTTGTTGCCGATTGGGAGGGAGCTAACTGTTAAATTACTGACGTTTACCCCCTCTCTGCCCCTCCCCCGCGTTTTTTGGTGCAGGGAGGTGAGGGTGAGAGTCGACTTTATTTCCGGGGGAGGAGAGGCGGGGGAGGGGCTGCTGACTTGGGGTTCCTTGCGGGTTTGGGGTGAGAGTCGACTGGGGTAGCTTTGTGGAGGTTGGGATGTTGAGGGGGGAGGTTTGTTTGGACCGTAGGTGGATGGATTGGGTGGGAGAATATGAACGAGAACGATGCCACTACTGTCAAATTGCCTAGTTTGGCAGTTAAGCCAGCGGTGCTGGAATAGATCACGTTGGTATACACTTACCCCAGGAATGTGAACAACGCCACTACTACCCATTGCCTTGTTTGGCAGCTATGCCGGCAGTGCTGGAATGGGTCACGTACCCATACAATTACCCCAGGAATGAGAGGCATACTGGTTACTGATGTCCAAGTAATTCAATTCCTGATGTAGGTCCAGATAAGTATATATATTCCCTAGTTCTCGCTGTCATGGAGAGCATTCTCAGAACAGCCCCAAGAGCCTCGTCGGAGAAGACAATATAGGCATCATGAAACTCCTCACTGGGCTCTCACTCTTGGCTATCATCCCTCATTCATTATCCTCCCTAATAAAAGACCATCACATCCGCAGCGATGTAGTCCAAAACAGCCTCCCAATGCTCAAGCCACAACGAACGCTCTCCCGCGAGCTCGTCTCCCTAGACGGACTCTGGAAATTCTCCGTTGCGGCCAGCGCCAACAGCACGGCCCAGCCCTGGAAGAAACCATTGATCACCGACCTTGAATGTCCCGTCCCGGCATCCTACAATGACATCTTCATCGACCGCAGTATCCGCGATCATGTCGGATGGGTCTACTACCAGCGAGATGTGATTGTGCCCAAGGGCTGGTCCGGGGAGCAGTATTTTGTCCGCGCTGAATCTGCTACGCACGAGGGACAGATTTATATCAATGATCGGCTAGTCGCTCACCATGTTGGCGGTTACACGCCGTTCGAGGCAGATGTGACGGACCTTGTGAAGGCCGGTGAGCAGTTCCGCCTGACGATCGCGGTCAACAATATCCTCACGTTTCAGACTCTCCCGCCTGGAAAGGTGGAGGTGAGCAAGGTGACGGGAAAGAGGATTCAGACGTATTACCATGACTTTTACAACTATGCGGGCTTGGCTCGCTCGGTCTGGCTGTATTCTGTGCCGCGCCAGCATATCCAGGATATCACAGTTGTTACGGATTACGAAGGGAATACTGGGCAGATCAAATACAACATCACGGCCACCAAAGGGGGAAGCGGGAAGATCCAAATTGCCGTCATCGACGAGAGCGGCGCCACCGTCGCCACAGGCTCAGGAGCCACAGGAACTATCAAGGTCCCCTCCGTGCATCTCTGGCAGCCCGGTGCAGCATACCTCTACAACTTCCGCGCCAGCATCATCGACAGCAAGAAGAAGACCCTCGACACCTACAACCTCGCGACCGGCATCCGCACCATCAAGGTCAAAGACGCCCAATTCCTCATCAACAACAAACCCTTCTACTTCACCGGCTTCGGGAAGCACGAGGACTCCAACATCCGCGGAAAGGGCCACGATCAGGCGTACATGGTGCATGATTTCCAGCTCCTGAACTGGATAGGTGCCAACTCGTTTAGGACTTCGCATTACCCCTATACCGAGGAGATGATGGAATTCGCCGACCGAAAAGGCATCGTGGTTATTGACGAGACGCCCGCTGTGGGACTTAACTTTGATCTACGCACCCCCGGGGAGCCTACATTCGGACCGGACCTCATCAACAACCAGACGCGCGAGGCGCACGCGCAGGCCATCCGCGAGCTTATTCATAGAGATAAGAACCACGCCAGCGTAGTCATGTGGTCCATCGCCAACGAGCCCGCGTCCCACTCCGATGGCGCTCGGGAGTACTTCACGCCCCTTGCGACGCTGAGCCGACAGCTCGATTCGAGCCGCCCTGTCACCTTCATCAACGTGCAGACAGCAACCTACGAACTGGACAAGATCTCGGACCTCTTCGACGTCACCTGCCTAAACCGCTACTACGGGTGGTACATGACGACCGGGGACCTCGCCTCCGCCGAAGCCGCGCTGCGCACCGAGCTCAGTGGCTGGGTGTCCAAGTTCCCCAACAAGCCGATAATAATGACCGAGTACGGCGCGGACACGGTGGCGGGCCTGCACTCCGTCTTCGCGCTGCCGTGGAGCGAGGAGTTCCAGGTGGAGATGCTGGCGATGTATCATAGGGTGTTTGATGAGTATGAGGCCGTGTGGGGGGAGCAAGTGTGGAATTTTGCGGACTTTCAGACGAGTGTGGGGACGGGGAGAGTGGATGGGAATAAGAAGGGGGTGTTTACGAGGGAGAGGAGGCCGAAGGCGGCGGCGCATGAGTTGAGGGCGAGGTGGACGAAGCTGAGCAAGTGAGGGGTGGATGTGGGGTGTTGGGTGGTACTGCTGCGGTGTGGATGAACTGAGTAGCCGTTTGTGTAGCGCCCTGTGATAAACCTGAAGAAGAAGTAGTGAAGGTTGCATATGGGTTCATGGATGTTGCTGCTGCAGTGTCAATGTACTGAGCAGGCGTTTGTGTAGCTTCCTGTGATAGAATTTGAGAATGTGGCATGGTTTCATCCGCTTTATATGTGCTTAGACTGTTCTGCCTCCTATATATGAGAGATTCCCTTTGCCCCGAAATAAAAAAAACCATGAGAGCAATGGAATCGTTGCCCGACTCCGCTACAGAGCTCCCAGTGGAAGCATCCCCCCCCACCCCAAATGCACCGGAGGAACCAAAAACGACGCCCAAGCTCCTTGTGTCCATTCAGCCGCTGCTGTCATCGCTGATTTCACTGCTGCTTTCATCGCTGCTTCCACTGGTGCTTTCCCAGCTCCAATTATCACCATCTAGCCATTCTTGATCCTCCCGACTGGCTTCAGCTCCGTGATCAAGTAGTAGCATAGCAGAGTCCTTTTTCCTATGCTTTATAGCTATTGATAACGGCGTCAGACCACTCGAACTCTTATTATTGACATTGGCTCCGCTATCAAGTAGCAGCTTAAGAACTGCTACATCCGCTTTTTGAATAGCCCACATTAGCGGTGTCCAACCAAAAATGTCCCCTCCATCTACTTTTGCGCCGCTATTAAGGAGAAGCTCAACAATTGTCTTGTTCCCTTCATTGCCTGCGTACATTAGCGGCGTCATAAGAAGATGATCACGCAGATCAACATCGACCCCCTTATTAATTAATAGCTCAACGACTTTTCCATGCCCGTGTGAAATAGCAACCCGCATAAGCGTAAAGATACCCAGTCCTTCCTCCGACTGGACAGCTCTTATACCTATAAGCCGTTCTACCGCTGCAACTTGGCCATCTATAATTGCTGAATGTATCCAAGAATCACATAATCTTGGCAACTTCTCAATAATATTATTCTCCAACTCAGGTCGGTCCAGCCAAGTAGGATAGGCCGCCAAGCTGTGGCCATTCCATTCCATAAGTGCATAGCTGAAACGATCACGAGCCGCGAAGCCATCCTCTTTCCTGTTCTTTTTGAGTATTAGCTCTTCACGGGGTGTCGTCTCGTCGTCGGGTACTGTCTCGTCGTCGAGGGCCCTCTGTTCGTCCTCCTTCATTAGCAAATATCTCCAGCAGATCTGAAGCATATCGCAGTTCAAAGCACTTTCTTCTGGATAGAACCCTGCAAGGTCATCGTGCCTTGAGAGGTCTTTTAGAAAGTCTTTTGCTGATTGATGGACTAGGTGGACACTCTCCGTCTCGTCATCAAGCTTCAGAAACGCTCCGCAGCAACGATATTCAAGTCTCCATTCCGATAAATCCTGATCAGTAGGAAGTGTAGTTTTATCATATCCACCCAATCCAAAAACACATATCATTGCAAGTTCATCGACCTTGAGCGGGCGGCGAGCAATGAAGATAATGCGTAGTATAAAACTCGCAACACGTTCATGTGCGGACTTAATCTTTCGTAGAATCCTTTCAAAAGTTTCGGGGAGACCTGAAGGCAGCTCATCAAGTAACTCGGTAATGTTTCCCTGGGTGTCACGCTTATCCATCTCCCCGAGGACAAGTGATACCCATAGGAATGTCCCTTCTGCTTTCATTTCTAGAGCGCTGCGGATCTGATCTGCCTTTGCTGAGTCAAGGCCCAAGTCGAGCTGGAGCTTCTTTGTCTTCTCTGTGATGAACTTTGACAAGTCAGAATTTATAAGACCACTGTCAACTTTCAGAGCCTGGAGTCCTAAGAAACCCTTTTCCATGCTTGGTTCCGGCCTATGAACAATAATTATCTTAACTGATTGAACGTGGGTATTCACTTTTCCCTTATTGTTTCGACTGTTGGGATCGAAGAAGCCATGGAGCGTTTTGACTAAATCCGTTTTAGAATCTTCCTCGCACTCATCAAGAGCGTCGATTATGATAAAGATAGACCGTTCCGCTGGAGCCCTTAGGATTGCCTCAAAGACAATCCAAAGAGCTCCAAAATCTAGGCAAAACACGTCCTTAAATTTATCCTCTCCATATTTCTCGTACTCTGGCTGGATGTAATCGAAAAATGATGGCTGTTGGCGTAAGAGCTGGACAAGAAGGCTACGCAATACTGCAGTTGCTGTTCTCTGCCTCTCGTCCTTGTTGTCGCAGAAGAAGAAAGCGAATAAAGCTGATTCAGAGTATTGTACCCTTTCCTTTAGCTCATCGGCTAGAAAGGTTGCAATCATGGTTTTACCAATTCCGGGACCACCAGTTAAACGTAGAAGTTGGCTCTTCTCAGCGTCAAACCATTCAGTGAACTGTGTATTTATCAGAACCCATTTGCATGTTCCTTCAACCCTGTCACCCTTGGTTCGCCGAAGATTTTCCAACATAACGTCTGCCTCGGTAACGACAAGAGCCTGAATGCATCTGAGCTTTTCCGCAGGGTTTGCAGTCGAACGTATTTGTTGGTCATTGTAAACAACCAGGCGGGGATTCATCCTTCTCGAGATTTTCGCTGGGGCCCCTTCAACCATCCTCTTAATCTCCGGTCGGACCTTCTTGTAGGAAGCGTCATCCTGGCCTTTAAATTGATTTAGATGCAGATGATCAACATCTAGTGGGACCTTTGTATAGCCATCAATACAGGCGGAGGATTCGGTCACGACAATTTTATGTCGAATCCCAGCTATGCCGACTTTTCGACCATAATCGGTCTCGCGTAGCTCAAAGAAGCAAACAGCTTCAGCCGACATCCTCCTTAACCAGACACTGAAGTCGTGTAGTAAATCGATTTGGATCGTAGACTCTTCTTCCAGGTCCTTGATGATGCCATCGTAGGAGCCAAACCCAGAATAATCACCAATCTCAGCGATAATTCTTCCCCAGGATGCATCTTTGCTTCCTCTATGCGGAGTACCAAAAAACATCACCCCAGCAGTCGCCGTTGCAATATATTCTTTGTCTTCATGCAGATGGGCGTTCACGATAGCCTGCTTAGTAGTTAGTAAGTCGCTTTCCAAAGGTCGTTTTTTATCCAAACCCGCTGTATCAAATTGCCTCCAAAGCTATGCCCTATAAAAATAATTGGCCGCTCTGTACTATTCGTTTCCTAGATTTTGCGTTAGAACTCAGCAATATCTGCCAAGGATAGTTACTGTACTCGTCGTTTGTCGCGCAACGCATTAACGAGGGCGGCTGCACAGAGTGTCGTTCGTGTCTTCGGTGCATCTAAAAGCCAGTTTGATTGGAAGCTAAACGTCATAATACGAGTATTTGGTACTTCTCTGGGAAGGAGACGTTCCAGCCAGCCGAACCTAACCTTGCTTCCCACATCGGCGGTCCAGGCGTAATTTGGGTTGGCCCCGAATCCATGAACAGCGACAATGCTACAGTTGATTAGCTACCATGATCTTCACAGGGACAAAAAGGTTGCAGCTCACTCTACTTCAGCATTGGATCCCTCATAAACGACATCAATGCCATCCTTAAGCACCTCTGTTGCCTGGCCATGTTTCTGTCTACGAAGCGTCAAGATATAATTGACAAGGGCACCAACGAAAGGCACCAAGACGAGGCTGAGCACAAAAGGAAGAAGCGGAATTGATATTCCAAACGCGTAGAGCACAGAAGCCATTGGAAAAATGAATTACAAGATTGCAAATCAGATCACATGGCAAAATAGCTATACTGTCGTGAGCTTATGGCAATTCTAGCTCATCGAGGAAAGGTTGCATTGCTTTTACACAAGTAAGCGCTGTGGATGGGGGCGAAATACATGCATACACGCTCGCCTCATGTTTTCTCGGCACTAGAAAAACCGCAGATGTCACCTAATATTAGTTCCCCCACATGCGCCACGATGAACGACAAAAACGCCGCATGGACATATGTCCATCTCAGAGACCGAGGTAACCTTATTACTTGGTATCACAGTCGTAGGCGGCTCTACCCCCGCTGTGCAGGATCTCCACATCACTGACCCATACACGCCGGCCCATTATTATTCCGGCCTTGTCTCACATGTCATTTCATACAATTATATTCTCAGTTACTAAGAAACACCCTGGGTGATTCAAATTCACCTTCATTGATGCCAACTATGATTCTAGGCAGTATATCCTGATGATATTTTCGTCTATTTCGATAAGGCGATGGTAAACAACTTGGTAGAATGTCACAAATTGGCAACAATGCCTCCTCACCACCACGGCTTACCCGCACGTCGAAGCGCGCCATGGTTGCGTGCAAGGCCTGTAATGCGCGGAAAGTAAGGTGTACAGTCACATTGTCAGGCCCGCCATGTGCCAACTGTTCTGTGGATGGAATTTCGTGTGACATAGTGGGCCGGAAACGACGCCGGTAGGATTCTTGGTCGTTCGGTTGAGGTGTATATATGCTAAATGCATGAGAAGAAACCTAGACCAGTTAGTGCCGGATACGCCTAATTCTATCGCCAATGAATCTAGATCTAGTATTACTCCACAGAGGAAACGGACTACAGGTGTGAGATACCCGTCAGCGAATGAGTCTCGGTCCGGAGACTCCTCGTTGACGGGGAATGACTGGGCTACATCTCCGCCACAAACAGACGGCGGCGAGCATGTTCGTAACATGGGCAATGAATCCCAAGGCCGAACCTTGTTAGAAGATAGTAGGGCAGAAGTCGTACCCCAAGCACCGGAGGGTCGCCGCTCCATGGTTGAGCGAAACCTGCCAACAACTGCCACATCTGGCAGTCGGCGGCCTCTCAACCCCTCTGAAGCGGCCGAAGACAGTTTGGCATACGCTGAGGCGTTGGAAGGAGGAAATGACCGCGGGGATGGCTGTGTTCCTTTCTACCCTGGTATGAATCCCTTTATTACACTCTAATACGCTTGTATTATCGGCTCTACCTATGATGTACAATATAGCTAGGCAGCCCTGACTTACTTCTTCATCAAACAGGAGATCAGCGTGGACCAGCATTTGTGATGGACATTTGCGAGCCTCACCGGTCTTCAAAAGCCAACCACTTTTTGGTTCCGATGCCGTCTATTAAGTCGCTGCTCCCAGAGGATATCAACTATCTCGCGGCTAAGGGGGCATTTACTTTACCTCCGCACCATGTTCGGGAACCCTTGATACGGTGTTACTTCCACCACGTCCACCCGTTCTCGCCAATCCTTGATGCGAATGCCTTTTTGCTCGATTATGAGAAGGGTCGGATGAGCCTCCTGCTGTTATGGAGCATGTTTATTGCGGCTGCAAGCGTGAGTATTTTCCTAACTTCAAATATCTCAAGCTGATCTTTCAACTCCCAGTTTATCGATGAAAGCCTGCTCACCGAGGATTTTTATCCATCGCGAACAGCACTGAAACGTGCCACGTACCAACGGGCAAAGGTAACCACGGTGTTTCACTCTGATTAAAACCAGCGAGTCTAACTAGCCTCAGGCTCTATACGATGCAGATTATGAAAAAGACAAGATCACGCTTATACAATCGGTATTCTTAATGGGTCACTGGTACACCAGCACGGACGACCGAGCTGGCCCCTGGCACTGGACCGGCATCGCAATCGGCCTCTCACATACGGTCGGACTTCACCAGCTCTCCGACGGCGCGCGACCATTCTGGCGTCGACTCTGGTGGTCCCTTTACTGCCGCGAAGTCTGGCTATCCCTCGGTCTTGGCCGACCAATACGAATAACCCTAGAAGACTCCGATACTACCTCACCGGGTACCTGCGACGCTGACTTACTATCGCCCAAGTTGATTAGTGGCACGACCAGCCAAAAATATTTGCCAGAAGAGTTGGGTCATCTCTTTGAGATGTGGCTGGATCTCGTGAGGTTAACTGTATCGCTGGGCACCGTCTTGTTGAAAACCTACAAGGCGAGAGGGGTTAAGCAGTCAAGAGCTGACATTGAGCGCTGCGAAACTGAAATACGTGCCTCTCACTGGACGTGTTCGAGAAGCAGTAACCCCAGCCGCGTTCTCGCATCCCACACCTACCTGTTCAAACTCTACTTTGAGTCAGTGCCTTCTTACGACCAGTAGCTTCCGCACAGCGTTAACGATTACTACAGGACAGCCATTATCGTCTTATACCGACCACATATCATCGATTCCCCTAGAGGGGTGTCAGCAGCTGATCAAGGCCCATTGAGGGCGCTCGCATGCCAGAAAACAAGGGCAGCAGCAACGAATGCAAGTGGAGCTGTAAATTCAATGATGGCGGAGGATCTCATCGATCTCTGCCATACAACTGCGTATGGCCAACGGCCCCTCTACCACTTCAGTATTGCGCCAACTAACAACATCTAGTGTCATTGCCCTCATCACGCTTATGCAGATTCACCTCTTTGAATCCACGTCACTAACACCTATGGCGCGAGATATGGGAAAACACAACCTCGCGCTGTGCATGCTCGCCATGGACGAGCTGCGGAAATCTTACCTCTCTGCTGATGCAGCGTACAAGTTGTTTAAAGCCGCAATCAACAAGATAGCAAATGCGCATCTCTATGAAGATCAAAGACATTCATCCCCCTCCGCTGCGGAGACTAGTTTGGCTGATGCCACTGTTATGGAAGGAAATATCGCGAGGGGTTGGCCGGAAGGGTACGATTTATCGACTGCGGGTATTATACCGGATTTGTGGAATCCACTTCCGAATATTATGCTTGATGAGGAGGGTAGAACTAGGTGAGTGGCTCTTGGACTGCTGTGTAGAGTTGTTGCAGTGTTATCGGAGAAAGTGATGGCGACTAACTTTACCATAGTGATGATGCGTGGATGGATATTCAGAGTATGGATCGGCTGTGGACGTTTGAGGAGCTGAGCGGCCTTGATTGCAATAGTAGTGTATAAATCTATAATGAGTTTCACGGTTTCTGCAAATATCCAGACTATGATATCTCCTCTCACATCCGCCATCTGGGCAGTTGCTCTGAACGGTGTATCTACTTACTACTTTCGTCGTTAGCGTGTTGTTGAATGCGCCCCACTTAATACCGAGGTTGAGAGTATCAACGTTGTAGTAGTGTAACTTAAGTGGCCGATTGTGCCTCGGCGTGTTATAGACGCCTCTATCTTGCACATGCGAGTACTTGGCTTAAGGAGTTAAGATGCCCATTATTGAAACTGGAGGTTTGGATCACATAGAAGAGCCTCGTTGTTGACAAGACAACTTTACCTGGTCCTTTGAGAAGTGTTCTAGAGAGCGGGAGCTATACTATTTTAGGCAAATGCTTAATTATTAGCGGCGATGCGCCGATGAACAAATAGTTCACACGAGGACAGGCTGAGGATTCTAAGGTTAATTGCCCTGCATTTAATTATTTTAATTGGATAAGATGATTGATAGCACTTTTAATGTAAGAGTTTTTCTAAAAATTTCTTATCCTAGAATAACACCATATTCCCAAATACACCTGCGAAAGGGATCGAGATCTTCACAACTCTCAAATCATCGCCTTGGAGGTCCCCGAAGGCTTGTTATCACGATTCCACCATGGCCAAAAAGGAAAGTCAGCCTTGTTAAGAATCCCACCAAACTTGGGTTTTCTCTTCTGCATAAAGCTCTTAACACCCTCCATGTTATCCTTTGAACCCACTATAGATATGAAGACCCTCGAGTCGAGAACGTGAGTCTCCTCCGGCGTAGACGGACAATACAACATCATATCGCGCATGAGTTTTGTACTGGCAAGCGATGTGTTCTCAGCAATATCCAGCGCAGTATCGATTGCATAGGCAACTGTCTCCTCGGGCGTTGGCAGGAGCTTCGAGAACAACCCACTGACGAGGGGATCAGACGCCGTATACGTCGCTCCGGTTGTTGCGATATGCATAGCCTTTGACAAGCCGATGAGCCGTGGCAGATAGAATGCACCACAGGACTCGATTGTCAAGCCTCGTCGGGAAAATGGAATGCCGACTTTCGCATCCGTCCAGGCAACGCGGATCGTAGCCGGGAGGGTGACGGTGAATCCGAAGCCAGCGGCTGGGCCGTTCAGCGCAACGATTGTCGGCTTGATGCAATTGGAGATAGCGAGCGCAACACGACCTCCCCTTTCCTTGGATTAGCTTCGATGACTATGATAAAGGCGGGCGATGAGGGAATTACTGGTCTCTGAACTCGTTCATTAAAGCCTCGCTCTTCTTGGCGGCCAGTAATCCAGCGAAACCAACTTCAAGGTCCGCACCGGCGCAGAAGGCCTTTCCACTGCCGGTGAGGACAACTGCTCGAACTCTCTCGTCCTGGTTGAAGAGATTGTATGCGGCCTCGAGCTCTGTGAGCATGTTTTGGTTTACTGCATTGTACTTTTCGGGGCGGTTGAGAGACACGATGACTACCTTTGTTGCTATGGGAGAGTCGGCTGGCACATGGGAGACCGAGATGTCTTTGTAACCAATAGATTTATATGTAGCTGGGGGGACGGTAGTTGTAGACATCGTGATAGTGGCTTTATAGTTGGCTTATTGTGTTCAACGGCGGTCTTCTGCTTGTTCGTCGGATATATTTGATGGGAGAGTAGTCATATATAAATTGCAGGCGTTGGTATGTCTAGGGATATTAATAAGATTAACCTCGGTGTAACTGACAGTTCTTTGAGACAATACTGGAATGTTGCGAAATGAAAGGTCTTCCACGTCAGTTTAGAGCCGTCTCAATACCCCTGGCGGAACCCCTCAACCCGCAAAACAGCGTCACTGTTCTGCAGATGGCCCTGAGAGCGCACCGCATGCTAGACGTAAGTAGATAGGCTGAAAATCAACCTCGGCCATCTCGCAACTTCCCCGCATTTTGTTCCAAGGGAAGACGTCTGGTGATGATGGTTGTGGTTCTCAAGGCTGGGCCCACAAAGTGCCGAGAGCAGATCGCATCCAACTTAGCCCCAAACCATCGAGCTCTTCAACTAGGACCAATAAAATGTGTTGAGGTCTTTCCGTTGAGTGCGTGTTTACAGATGCATATATATATATTACAAGTCTACCGAGAAATATTGGTGACAAAGCTTTTATTTTGGTTTGAAGTAGATGTATGAAAACCATCATGCGGTCATCACCGTCAAGTCTCATCGACTGGAGTTCACACCGGAGCTACCTCATTTTTAACATTTTAGTATTGGCATACCTGCTCTTAGTCCGATTTTTACGATACAGACGTGCAGACAAACTGAAATCCGGATTTGGCCATGGCGGGAGAGCGCTCTCGACAATGACCACGCAGGAAGCAAGTCATATCATAACGCAGTTACAGGAACTTGAATTTCCATACGCTTTCGGCAAGGCTCGAAAGATTGCACTGCTCAAGGTTTGTTTTTTCCATTTCATATAGTTGGTTGTTCCTAACGGTATATATAGGCTGGTGGAATCCCTACGATGTCGAAGCTTTTTGCAGCTACTGGACAGAACAACAGGAAGACTGCTGGAAAGCGCTCCGTTGACACAGAAATTCTACTCAGAGAGGTGCAATCAAAAGATCGACAATCAATACGTTATATGCAAGCCGTAGCTCGAATGAATTATTTGCACACGAGATACCGCAAGGCTGGCAAGATTCTGGACGAGGATTTGCTCCATACGTTAGGTTCAGCTGTTGTGGCGATATTTTGGATCGTGGATGAGAAGGAGTGGCGACCTCTCTCGGACGTAGAGAAATGTGCAGTCGGAATATTCCACAGGAACCTCGGCGAGGATATGGGAATCCCATATACGCTCCTCCCGTCAAGCCAGACTGGTTGGGACAACGGCCTCCATTTCGCAGAGGAGCTCAGGGATTGGACCATTGGATATGAAGCTGCCGTTGCCAAACCGCAACCGACAAACGACGAGTACGTTAGAGTATATGTTGATTCGGTGACGGCTAGAATGCCGCAGATAGCAACAACCACTCTGAGGAAGGTAATCAGTTCTGATTTGGATGATACAATGCGGACTAGTCTCTGGTGAGTGATCCCAGCCATGTTAACTAACCACAGTGCAAAGAAATAGAATAAACTAACAACAATTGTGCAGCATGGAAGCACCTGGTCCTATCCTCAAGTCAATCCTAGAGTTTGTTACAAGCTCTCGAAAGTTTGCATTGCGTCACCTGCACCTCCCAAGGTCTACATCCCGAGCGGTAAAGTTGGTCGATGACGATCCAAACCCGCTATCGGGGTTGTATAACTTCAATCACAAAAACTTCCAGCCTTGGTATGTTAAACCGAGTTTCTGGGCGACGTGGAGCCCTATTGCCATAATTTTGAGATCGCTCGGTGGGAGAGCTCCAGGAACAGGGGGAGATAGGTATCACCCTTCAGGATACGATTTGAAGACTATTGGCCCAAAGCCACAAGAAGGAAAGGGGTTAGAGGAGATGGAAGTGATGGTCGAATTCATGGGTTCTCGTGGAATACCAGGGTGTCCATTTCACAATGGGACGATATGAGAATACTTAGCATCAGCATGAAGAAGTGCAAACCACAATAATCATTATGCCCATCCTATCGAGAATATTCGTATACTGCGATCCGGTGCTGTACCTCTCACCCCCGCTGACATTCCCGCCTACCCACACCATTCCTCCGACCCATCTTCCCACACCCGTTCCTTTATTATGAGATGACGACTCCACCAGCCACACGAGACCCGATCAACCTCTGACTACACGCGATGCACTGCCCTCTTCGACGTCTGTAGGTAGCCCGATATGTTGGGTGAACAGGAAGACTAGTATGCCATGAAGATCGAATCGCTTATGCCAGAGATCTCGCCAGATGAGTAGGTCAATCCGTGTCTGTGGCTTACACCCGTGCTTATGCTGCCCGTCGAGCTAGGTTCGTTGTCCGGGTGTGTGGGGTTGGCGGCTCCTGACAGCCATCCGAACTGCGTGGCATCCGTGTGGTACTTGGGGCGCATGAAGCTATTAGGGTTGTGCCAACAAGTATTCCTCGGCGAGTGCATCAACAGTAGCTTTCACGTTCTCTGTAAGTTGAGTGTCTGGGTCTATCCCATGATTCAGTACTCGTAGAATGCTTTGCACACGAGAAACATTCTCGTTGGGCTCATTGTCGAGGTCTAGAAGGAGGTTGGTAAATTCGTTTCCTAGATGGTGAATAAGCTGGCTATCATGGGTTCCAGAGCCCATTGCTGATTTGCATGCTTGGAGGAGTTGCTCCGCATGAGAAGTCCATCTCCCTTCCCTTCTCAGAAGACCCCCATGTTTTAGCTGAGCTCTTGCTTCCACGTCCTTGTAGAGGAACGGATCCGCGTGAGAAGAGTGCTCGAGGAGAACTTGATACATGTGCTTTGCTGAATTGGTGATTTCAAAAAACGAGCAATCTTGTTGATTCTGGTATTTGGCAAGTGTTAATGAAACACCAAATGCATCATCTAAAACAAGTGTGTCGGAAGAATCCTCTTGCCCCCAGTGTATTGTAGAGTAAGATCCTGTGAAGAACTGACCTCCAATGCCACGGAGTTCAGCTTGGGAAAGTTGCTCTGTACGGGGAACCTGAAGCTCTAAACCCTGCTCAACTTTCTGCATATGCATGACTATTATAGGGTCGTAGTTGCCATGTCGGTAGAACATAGAAAAGGGGGTCCAAAGATCTTCTTTATTTGAAAGATACTCACCCAGCACGGATTTGACCAGGGATCTTTCCAGTGGCTCCGTTGCAGCTATAGGAACATTCTCATCCACAGAGCATAGTGGGTCAACTAAGCTCGCCAGGTTCATTGAATAGCTAGACCGTTGGGGCAGGGGAGAATTGTACGAGATGGTCCCTGGGTATTCCTGAAGGTCTTTAGTAAATCACGGGCAATAGGGACGGGCCATCTACCTCGGTAGAGTGTCGTTCGCTGTCAAAGTTGGAAGGGGTGTTATACGTGACGTTCGGAGGCGTTACTTCTATGGGTTTAAAAATGGCTATAAGACAACAGTCATAGATTAACTCACGTATGCTATCAGGAACTTCTCCCGTCTTCCTCTTCTTGAAGTTTTCGATTTTCTGTGCTGTGACCGGGGTCCCTCTGTAGGAAAATTCTGTGTCCTTGTCTTCCTGTGAACGTTTCGTGCCTCTAGCAATGATCCATTGCATGTCGCATTTTGGTATGTTCTTGTTCCAGCCCCATTCTTCTGTCTTGTACTTCCACGTCCGACGGCTAGAATTCATCTTAGCTTTCGGTATAGGTGCTCAATATTTTGCTATACCTTGCTTTGAAACCATGAATTTCTCCAATCTTAGCCATAGTGACTGTCAGATCATTATCTTCCTTCATGTATACTTGGAAGGCGTCTGCTTTGATTTCGTCCCATTTCTGGCTGCAGCGCATTTTGTGCGTGGGCTTCCCCTGGTCGACTATTAAAGGGGCAGCCTTCGCGTTATTGTCACTTGCCATAGTAAAATCGAGGAATTGAAGATATAGAATGAAACGATGATAAGAGAAGAAACTTGCCAGTAGAATGAATTTAAATAAGGAAAATAAGTAGAGATTAACTCTAAACCAACATTTCGCGAGTTGCACTTATTTGAGAGCTGTGGTCCTCAA
Source organism: Pseudogymnoascus sp. BL549 (assembly GCA_001630585.1). NCBI lineage: Eukaryota > Fungi > Ascomycota > Leotiomycetes > Thelebolales > Thelebolaceae > Pseudogymnoascus > Pseudogymnoascus sp. BL549. The sequence continues at coordinate 3,797 of LNAR01002096.1, read as the reverse complement.
GGAAGTGCAACTCGCGAAATCCCACTGCCCACCCCTGACGCCACATCGACGATCAGCCAACCGATAACCATTTGCAAAAGTGCAGTGTTTTATATCCCAGCCGCGAGCTTACTCGGACATCACATGGATAACAAAAGTGCAATCTCTATAATTGAATCTGATGTACAGCTCGTGGGGAGGCTGGCCATCTAGTCATAATCGCAATAAGAAGCCAACGCACGCGACAAGGCCCGAGCCGGTGAGGGGATGGGTGATGAAACTTATTGGTATTCTGAACCTATGAATTGGTGCAAAGACTGCAGTATTCCCAGCCGACGCCATGCAAAAACAAACGCCATGCCAACCAATATCGCAGCGCCGTGCGTTGTTCCGTGATAAACTCCCTTCCTCTGAACCTCCCTTCCTTCTCGATATCCGCAAAACGCGACGAGCCAGCCTTGCCCCATGCAAAAGGTAAAAGTGCAGCTTAATCCCCAGACGCACACCCCTTGCACCCACAGCTCACGCACTCCACCTCCTGGTCCTCCTTCAGATTCGCCTTCGGCACGCGGCATATGCACGTCGAGTTGAAGTTCGTCTCCTTGGTCTGTATGCACCTCAAGCAACAAAGCTGTTACCCATTAGCCTCCATCCAGCAAACACATCCCAAGAAATTCCAAAGATTTACTCACCTTCGCATAACTATCCTTCTTCCACTTGGCAATCAACATCGCATCCGCATACCCATTCTTACACAACCAGTCATACAGCTGCTTGCTGATCTTCTCCTGCTTATACAGCTCCCACACGTACCGGCTCCGCTGATGCGACACCTGGAAGATGGGCCACAGCGCCTGGTGCTTCGGCGCCGCCGTCGTCGGCGCGTTCTCGGCGTCCTTCATCTTGTTGGCGAAGACGAGGAGAGAGTCTTCGATGTCGCTGAAGCCCGCGGGGGGAGCTTTGCGCTTCGAGGCGTGCCGGATGGCGGGCATCGTTGCGGCGGGGTGGGGATGTGTGATGCGCGAAGTCGGTTTCTATAGTGTCCACCCTGTGCGTGGAAATCAGCGAGTTGATAATGTCGTCGTTGGCGTGCAAGAAACCAGAAAAGTTGCCTCGTCGTCAGGTAAGGCTGTCTACCAGAATCACCAGAGCTCCCTCAGTGGCGGGGCCCTAAATAAATAAAAACCTCAGCCTTATGACGTGAGCCTCAGGCCGCCATAATCACGTGATATCCAATCGCTCCCGACTCCCGCGACCCGAGCTTTGAACATCATTGACGACGGTTTGCCCTGTTTTTTGAGCTGTAAGAGAGACAACACCAGCGCACAATATGGTCATCAATCCCACCTACCTCGCGCAGCGGACGCGGCAGTGTGAGTTTTTCTTGTGGAGCCTTTCCTGGTGGGGGGTTGCGGGATGCAGGGCTAATACGTTGTAGCTGTGAATTGGAATGATGCGCAGAGGCGGGTTGCGAAGAGCTACCGCGAGTGGATTCGTTCTGTATGTCTTCCCCCTTGGTTTCTCTTCGAATTACTAGAATACTGCGGGCTGCTGGGATTGGTTGGACTGGATTTTATGCGGTTGGGTTGGAGATGGAGGAGGGGAGAATTGGAGGAACCGCCAAGTGTATACGGATTGATGCTAATTGTGTGGTTAACAGGCCCCGGAGATCCAGACGATGTACTCGCTGAACATGTCTGTTGGCGAGCTACGGACAAAGATAAGGGAGCAGTTTGAGCGACACCGTTACGTGAAGCAATTGCCCGTGGTGGATATGCTGTTGTTCCAAAGCCACGCGGAGTACCAGGTAGGAATGCCTTTTCTTTTTGTTTTAGAAGCGGGGGGGAAGAACCTGGAGGCAGCATGGTCGGGGTGGAAAGGATTGCGTTTGCCTGGAGGGGGGTTCTCGTATCACTTTTCTCCCACCGGAGAAACAGCAGCGACATCACATACCATCAAGACCACTCACTAACACCCACCACAGGAAACCCTAAACTACTGGAAGCAACTCCCCCACATCCTCAAGTACTTCCGCGCCGAAGAGGACCCCACCGCGCATCTCCCCAAGAACTTCATGAGCGGTTTCCTCGAGGGCCGGAATTAGAGGAAGGAGGAGAAGAGGAGAGAGTGTGTGAGGAAAGGAGGAAGTGGGCCATGGTATAGAGGTGGAGGCTGATTGTGGGAGTTTTTTGATGGAGGGGGTGGAAGATGGGGGGAGGGGGATTTGTATATATCCGTTACCTACGTTGAGAATGGGACGAAATGTTTCTTGCTAGTGGGGGTGTGTCTACAGGATTCGATGTGACTGGGGAAGTGAATCACGAAACGGCAGCACTAGTTGTAAACCGCCTGTGCTCTCAGGTAACGGACTTGCATGCACACTGACCATTTACGGTTGATTCCTCAGATTGCTGGATATAAAAGTCTACAGCCCCCTGGGCCAGTGAAATATACATTTCTCATCCCCTTTCTATTCCAAACGCCATCACCACCCCACGCAGCTTTTACACCACCCCAACCCACAACAAAACGCCATTGAAACGCCGCTGCCACCACAGCTCTCTTTCTCTCATAAGACCCCTCTCCCCTCTTCTATACCTCACAACCCCACCACCTTACTGCCTCCCAAATGCCTCCCTCTCCTGCACAAACTTCTCCTCGACAACATCACACAGATCCATCAAATCATCGAGGCCCTTCTCGAGCGCCTCAAAAGCCGTGCCCTCGTACGTCTGGATGCGGATGTTCATCTTTGGCTCGGAGGGGTGGGGGATGGAGTAGCCGCAGAACTCGACGTTGGGGCTAGAAGGGGGGTGTTGTTAGTTTGTGTTCTATTGCTTTGACCCATCCAGAAGGGGGAACTGGTGAGAGGGGGGACGACAAAACATACTTCTTCATAATGATATACCTCAGCGCATTACCAAGCGTATGGTCCTCATTCGTAAACTCAAAACTCGCCGCCGTATCCGACGACCCGGGCAACTAAACTTTCGTCAGCATTTACATGCCGCCTAGTCCAGAGGGAGAATAAACATACCACGCGCACATTCTGCTTTGACCAAATCTCATTCAACACCGGATCCTCGTCCGTCTCAAGCTCCGCCTGCTGCACCACCTCGGGCGCCACATCGCCCATCGAGACGTCGCCGTCAAATGCGTCTTCTGTGCCTGACATTTCGAACGGAAGGAATTAAGAGGATTAGGAGTGGTGGGGGGAGTAAATGTAGATTGTGAGGTGGGGGGTGGGCTCTGCGATGATAGACTCGGCGATTGGGACTTTTTTATATAATGCCTTGAATATCAGGCGTGAAGAGGGTGCGATAAGAAGTCATGTGGTGATAACAATTCCTATTTACACTAGTCTATTTCAGGAGCTAAATCGAATATGAGCCACGTGACACAATCGTCCCAAGGAGGTACCTCCGGTCTCCCAAACTCAGACTCGAGACTTGAATTTTTCTTTTCCTGGCAGCGCCTTCGCTCCACCACACGGCTAACACGGCCACTAGGCCCCCCCTCCGCGATTGTTCCTGATCTCACCTCCCGCCCCAAACAGGAAGGGAGCGGCCCGTTTTTCTTTCTACGGAGAACGTCCGTGGATTATTGCGTCGGTGGAGAACACCGCATACGGGGTCTGGGTTCAAAATAATTGTGGGTGTGGATGTAGATGTACGCGAGGTACGCGACGTGGACGCGACAGGATGGGGATGGGATGAAAGGCAAGCAGGGATGCGAGACGGCGTTATCGATTACTGAGACGTGACTAGACGGGATGGGGGAGGGAGGCGGGGGGGTGTGATTGGGGAGGAGAGCGCGGT